>JAPQRP010000012.1:13571786-13617719 GCA_037367295.1 Apogon hyalosoma | reverse complement strand
CCTCCCCTAAGTAAAAACTAACGTATCTTGTATTTTTTTCTACATTTCAAAGGTTTAATGTGTGATATTTATTGACAATAGTGAAGTTCCAATTTGCAATCAACTGAAAAACCCTTGTAAACAACGAAGCTCTTTGTTTGTTCAGTGTTGTGCTTTTTAGTTAAGGGGGAAGTTAATCCCCATTCAAACAATGTGGCATAATACACCTTAATTCTCGGTGCGACCTACTATATGATATTAAAAAAGAAGAATAAATCAATTTATAGCTATTGAAGAGGCACTATAAATATGCAAACACTCATTCTCAGGTCACAAAAACACACCAGTTCTCAATTTCATGTGATTATACACTAAGGAAAAACTTAATTGTGAATGTTCTATTCAGTTTATTCTAATAGATCCCCCTAAATCCTACACACTGAACCCTTACTGTAATATACTAAGAGGCACGAAAAGCATGTAGTGAAGAAGGGATTAGTTCTTCATTTCACGTGAGTAGCATTGCAAACCCAAGTCAGCGTGTTCATGTTGGGCCACCATTTGTCCGATACATTACATACAGATTAATCCACAAAAAGAAAAGTCCATCATAAAAACGTTTGTGTTGTGTCCTGTTACTCCACTGCCTATAAAAAGCCTGGATTCAAAACTGAAGATTTGTCCAAAGTCATAATGTACGACTGCCACAAGCAGGCAGGGATCCAGCGATGGGCAAGAGTCATTGCACACTTGGAGTTGCATCGTGCCACTGTCCTTCGACCTCAGACACAACATGAATCCCATTGAGCATCTCTGGGACTATCTGGATCGGCAAGTACGCCAGAGGGATCACCCACCAATGATTCACAGTGAGTCGTAAGAAGCACTATTGGCTGAGTGGGATCGAACTCCACAGAGACAGGTTAACAATCAGGTGCCCTCGATGTCACACAGGATACAGACGCTAATGGTCGACGCATGCATGTTTAGATCGTGCAAACTGCAGGATCTAGAAGATATTAATTTCATCCAGCTTACAGTTCTTGATGTCTGCAATGTGTCACTAACCTTGTCCATAATGTTTTAAGACATTCTTCAATTGATTTCATGTAGTTTCCAATAAAGTTTTACCCATAAGGACCCAGTGTGACTTATGTGGCAGTTACCAAATACATTTTTCTCTATTTATAACCCTTCCCTAAGTGATTTATCACCATTTGTTATAATATTATCATCTGAATTTTGCATTTTGTTCAGGGGAAATCATGTATTTTTCTATATTTAACTGGCTGATCACGTAGATGTTCATAAAACCTCCGAGTAAAGTCAAAGGTTATATCAAAACAGAAAAAAAACTGAAGAAACAGTGACTTTTTCAGTAAAACACATTAACTGTACATAAACCCAGTGTGTCCATCCACTGCCATTGATCCAACTCCATGGGTTTTACTGGTGAATCAATGTCAGAGAAGATGACGGTGTTTCCACGCTCACTACGGAGCCTCCGAACGTCCAAATGAGTCATATTTGATGATCATGAAAAGATGACTAACTGCATTTTACACCAATTACTTACATGTATTGATAAGATCAGTGGATGAACAGTTTAGAGCAATAGATGCTTTTGGTCGACTGGCTGTTTGGGATGTTTACACATTGTGTTTTTAATGCCTCTTACATTCTAGAGGGTGAGTCCTGGCTGTGTGGAGTCTTACTTGGAACTGAGGCATCGTCTGAGGGAGTAGGACGCTCCTCCTCCACAGGTACGAGAGCATTCACTCCACGATCCCCATGCGTCCCACAGTGTGTCTCTGTCCTCCTCTGATCGGGCCGTCCGCGAGCTCTGCAAACCAAGAGAAGAAACATAATGTAAAGAACAACGTCCAGTAAACGCACTGTTTTCACTAAGCCAGTCCCACTTCAATCTCATCTATCATCAGCTGATTCTCTTCAGCAGCAGCAGTAGTAGAGAAATGAGAATCAGTGCCGTTCTGTTGTTAGACTGTTTGTTTAAATGTTTTGCCAGAGCATATGCAAACATTTAACATGATAAAAGTGAGCAAATTAACTTCCTATGTCCTATAATGGGAGCAACATGTATGCATATTCATCAGCTATGTATGTTTTGATTTCTTCTAGAATCAGATTGTGTTGCAAGGCCGAAAAACCTGCACCACGAGTCTGAACTTAATTCCAGGAGCAGTTCGGAACAAACTACAAGCATATGCAAGAGGATGAGAGATTTGGTAAGGGGAAGTAATCAAAAGATCTCAACTTATGCCCCTGTGCACTTCTCAAACATCTGATCCATCTTTTACTTCATGAAATGCCTCTTAAGCTGTAGGCCTCACTTGTGTGCCTCTCTCTGTTAATTGCATCTTAGTGTATTTGGCAGCAGAGTCAGAGGTATTACAGTTTGATCCAAAATCAATATTATGAGAAGATTAATTTTGTGGCTGCAAGGACAATTTGCAGCTCAGATGTGGAGTGACAGCCAAAAAATGAGGATCCTCTCCACCTCTTTCTCTCACTCTCATCCATATCCACTTTGCCTTTCAAGGTCTTTTGTATTTTCATAGAATTTAACAAATCTGACTCTTTTTGTGTTAAGAAATGTGTTTATTTATAAGGGTGGCACTTAAAACTGCATATGACTTACGTTTCTTTCTCTTGGCTTTTCATTGCTGCCTCTCCTCTCCATTCGCTTTGCAGAACTGATTGAATAAAGTTTGAGAGCCGCATTGTCTGAATACCAGACCCAGATGAAGTGAGAAGGAAAATAGATTGCTTTTGCTTTCTAAAAACAAGGGCAGCTTAACTCAGTGGAGGTTTGCTTCTGAAAAGCTGGCGGTGAGTCCAGGGCTGTAGAAAAAAAAAATGCTTCAAGTCCTGCTGAATGGATGAAAACTGAAAAAAATGAAAAGACTTTGCAAACCGGGGGGATTGGAACTAACACTGGGACAAATTATTCACCTCCTATGGCAGCAAGAATGTGCCTCAATACTATGGAGGTGCAAACACACCCAAAAAAACAATCCAAACGTCAAAGGTAGTTTTTCCAGCTATGAAAAGGAATTGATCGGTATGAAAAGAAAATTATTATATCCCACCCAGAAACCTAGGAGACGTAGGCAGTCTTTTTGGGTTAACCATGGTTTGGGTGAACCATGAAAGCATATTTGAGGATGCAAAAATGGCTCGAACACGTCTATTGTGCACTTCAGACAGCCTCCCGCCATGGCATCTTTACACCAAGGCAGCAGTTAGCGCCCGCACACCCAACAGAGTTTTTGACAGTGATTTAAAAAATCCCAGAGCCTGCAGATTATGAACAAAATGTCAGCTTCGGCGAGCCCACTTACCCTCGACACACTGAATAAGGGAGGGAGCGTGTGAACTTTATGTGTAACACCTGCTCTTAAAAAGATTTATGCCTACTGAGCTGACAAGTAGTTTACAGTGAAGGTCCAGTTTTGCATTTGAGATACACAGCAGTAAGATTTAGAGGAAAAACACAGGGTCTCGCCAAGTTATTTTGACCTCTTTGACCTGCTTTTCCAACAGCATGGCATTGTGCTTCACCTACAAAGATGAATGGACCTTGCAGAGGAAAGCAGATACAAGGTAATAATACTGCTCTGATTATTTTCTTTGGTCACAGTAGCAAAAGCCTCCATGCTGTACTGAACACTGTGGAGCCGGGCGGTGGGTTCACATTATTAAAAGTGCATGGGGACTGATATAAATGGCTGTCAGGGCTGATGATGCCTGAGGAACAGCAGAGGGGAGACCTAAACACAGGCCCAACGGAGCATACAGCCAAACATATCGGCAACGGCGCTACTTTCTGCACAGGCCAACTATTTCAGTGTTTAGATCTATAGTAAATAAACACAAACTGTTCTCTGGGCAGCTGGTTAGCACACCACCTTAGCTCTCCTTTGAAAAGCAATCAGTGAATTTTGCACTCAATTACGACTGGGAGCTGTGTTGCAAAGCCAAGGGAGCTGGAGGCATAACAAGGCAAGTGAAGAAAGAGGAAGGGAAATAGATGAAGGATGGAGTGATGTAGATGAGAAATAATAGGTTGTTTGGCTGACTGCGCGGCTATTGTTCTCAATAGAGGCAGACTAACACAAGGCTCCACTGGTCGGACGGCCATCCTGCTGGGATTTGGATTCAACAATCAAATGGCTCAGATATCCACTTGGATGCTTTCTAACCCTCCATCACTACAAGTCCCACCTCTCCTGCTCTGATCCCTCCAGGGTTTTATTTGCACTGGCCAGTCTCATGCAGAGAGCAGGCACCCTTTTATATCAGGATACACCCTACAACCGCCTCACAGCGCTACCTCAGATCCTCTAAAACTGAAGGTGATAGAGTCCTGAACAGTAAATACCACAAATGCATTTATATTTAGTTCTGCATTTATTTTTACTGTCTGGTTTAATAGAAAACTAGAGTCCTGAACAGTTAGTAGCATACATGCATTTTTATTTAGGTTGTTCTTTTCCTTGGCTTATTTACTGTTTGATTTAATGGAGAACCAGAGCAAGCATATGACTGCAAAGCACACCTGACAGCCACGAATCACAGCAAATGGAAAAGAGGAAATGAGCGTATGATAAAAGACCACTGATCTCCAGATTATGTTATTCTGATGGACAGATTTTATTTAAGTCACCTGTCAGCAGCTGAGACGGAGGACATTTTCCTTGAAGATGGAAAACTCCTCGACAGGGGAAAGAAACCTGACGCTGGTGCCGTCTTTTGCAGACTGTGTCAATATACATACATGGATGGCCTTTTCAGTTGGCAAGACATATGATCTTTGCACATCTGCTGAATCCCTTGTCGTCTGCGCAGGAGCGCACGGCACTGTTCTCGCCATCGTACCACAATGTAACAGGGAGCCCTAACCTCAGACAAAACAACTCGCCAACCTGCTCATGCATGACAGGTCTACTTTTGTAACTCGCATCAAAATCAATGAGCAGGCTTAGTCACATTATAGAAGAAAATAGAATAGTCATCACAACTGCTTTGTTAAAGCTTTGAAGAAAAATCTAGAGTGTGGAGAGAGTTTTCCTGCTGCAAAGGCACATCATCATAAAATACATTTACTTGTATTTTGTACAGTGAAGAAAAATCTATCAGAACACATAGTTTCTGTAAGGTAGCAAGCATTCAAGTATGGGCTCACTGATGAAATAAAAGCAAAAACAAAGAAATTACTGGACCAAATAAGTCTTATAAGGATGAACCAGGGGGAAAAGGCAATGTTACTGTACCAGTATGAGTAGAGCTGCCACAAGGAGCTTGTAAGATGAAAAGTCTTGCTCCATGCCGATCTATGTGTATTTGTTGATGGGAGCCTGATGTGATGGACTTCTTTCTGGGTCCCCGTGTGTCCCGTCTGCCTGCCGTCTCCTCTCTGACTTACTCACTTTGTTCCTTAAGAGTAACTTGTGAAAGTGGAGGAAAGGGGAAGGACTGGGAGTGCGAGTGTGTGTTTGTGTGTGAGATGCATGAATGTGGGGGGAGGACTCGAGGAGATGGGGAGTTGGGGGGGGGGGTGATCCAAGCCCCACGAGTCCTCAGGTCTGGCACACTAGCCAATCAATAAATGGCCTTCAGTCAAGCGTGTTAGTTCAAACAAGGAGCTGGGCCAGCTGCAACTTCACAACTTCACACGTGTGTGCGTATTAGACAGTTAGAGAGAAGAAATAATGGCAAACAGACAACAAGTGTAAACCAATTTTCTTCCTCCTTTGATTTTTTCCATGTCTTCTCCAAATAGCTCAGATTTCTGTCTCTTATAATTCTCTTCTTCTCTGTGCTTGCTTTTCTCTCAGTCTATTTCTCCACAACTCTCACTCATGTCCCTGTTTTTCATTTCTTTGCTTTTCTACCTCTGGACCACTCCGCTACGGCGAATGCCAGCCCTGTTTTTTAGAAAAGTCCAACAGTTCTCAGTCATACTGTGGAACGTTTCGAAAAACCAAGCGGCAGGTTTTTCAATTGATGCAAAGATCTGCTGACTTCAAATGTACAACACAACCAGGCTCGTCATCTCATGTTCAGCTCCTAACTGTGCTTTAGTCTTTGAGGGTTTACACGTAAAAGCCCCATGTAAATCAGATGACATAGTCTGGTCAACAAAGCTATCAGGATAGATTTTTCAGCCATGGTGACTTACTTCTATTCCTTTATGAGAAAAGGGTCTAAAGGAGCTTCAATAGAGCCTTTCATAACATCTGGCAGTTTAAGTCAGAGAACATTTGCACCGTGGAGGTGGGGAACAAGCCAGGTGTCCCCTGGAGGGACAATTCCTCTGGTTGTAGAGAAAAACAACTGGTAAGACAGACAGTTCTTGGCAAAGGGAGAATACACTGAACTATACACTAAGCTTTCCACTTTTAATTCATAACTGCGAGACTCAAAAACAAAACCTGAAACAGAACATTAAAAATAGTGCAGTGAGTGTTAGTGCCAACCCACTGGTGCCCCGTAATGTGACTTACAAGGTAGCAGGCTATCATTCAGGCATTCAACTCTGACGTTCCAAAGACAATAAAAACTCTGTGCCCTTCAAATCAAGACTTCAAATCCGCCTCCCAATCAAACACCAAATCAAAAACCACATAATTGCTATCAATTAAGGGTGAGAGGAATGTGCTGCACTCCAGAGCAAATAGTCAGCAACCCTAATCACAACACTGGAGCGGATGTCTTGACACTTAACCAGTACACACATGTGCACACACAGTTTTACATTTTCAGTTCTGCATCTTGAAGTCCGGTGCAGACAGTGTGGGACCTGGCTTGTTTGATTTGGTAGTGGTAAATGTCTGAACACTCTGTGAATTGGGGAATTATCTCAAAACACCACCCCCGCGTACACACACACACACACACACACACACACACACACACACAAAAACACACTCAATCATCCACTTAACACCAGTGTATTTTGCGGTGCTAGCGGGGAACGATGTGGACGTGCGCGTTTTCACAGACCTACACAGAAATGATACCCCCATGCACCCTTAATCCATAACTTTCTGATATTTGCTTTCACAAGAAATCCTTCTCACATTTGCAAATGGATGACTACAGAAAATAAACTGTGGCATCGATGATGTGCCCAGAGTTTAAAACCAAACACCCGAGGAGGAAATTAATGTGTATGACTGACACTCACTTGGAGCCAGTTCCTCACCACAACATCGCTGGAGGTGTCTCCTGTCAGTTTAAACAATAATCTATGAAGACGATGAGGTGAGAAAAAATGATACACTGCATTGTTATTTCACACAAGAGCTGCTTGGATATTAAGTTGCATGAGGGAAGCGTGCAAGATGTAGGGAAGATCCAGGGAACTGATTGACCGCAGTCAGTCATTCCTGGGTTGTATTTTGTAGATCTGGCCATCATTTCTCTAATTTCGAAAAGCCCACTACACCTGAAGGTAACTGCTGAGATCTTGGAAAGTGGCAGAATCATCACAACTACAGTAACAGTAACATTTTGAGATGATTAGACTAGTTGTGTCCAAGCCGTCTGTTTGTTATGTTAATTGAACAATGAACAGATCATGTGATATGTTTTTAGAGGACTTATAAGTTTGTAGATGTTTTAGGTGCATGGCTGGGAAGGAAGGTTTGGGATCCTATCGCAACAATATGCAAAATTTTTGTGGAATTTCATGTGGGTTTGGGTGAGATGACATATGTAACCCGAGAATAGGTCCATGGGTAACATTGGGACAATACTATTTCTATGTAAAGGCCATATGAAATCAAGCAGATCTCATTAGAACTGTAAGATCTACTGTGATTTTGCAACCTTGTAACATGGTTTGCAACACAACAGGATGATGAGCAGTAAATATGATACTGCAGATAGTGAAAAAACGTTGAATTAAGCTTAACAGTGATTCTTAAATTACTGAAACAAAAAGTGGGATTTCAGCAGCTGAACACAATCCAAGTGTTTAATCATGACTATACAGCAGCAAAACTGTTACGACTTCACTACAATAACATGCATGATGTCACTAGCCTAACAACATTAATTACATTTTTTTTAATGTTTTGCATTTAAGCATCATTGCATGTTAGGCATGAAATACAGTATGGCTACTTCTAAACTATTTCATTGTTGATATAGAACAAATATAGAGCAAATATCCATTTTACCATGTGCCATAATCATGAAACTAATTAACATACTACATATTATAAGAGAAGATTTTGGTCATAATGTCCAAACATCATTTCACATTATTTTGAATTGTTATTACTACTTTACGTGCAAAATTTGGTAAAGCTACATTGAATAACGGGATCCAAAATGAAGCCAATATAGAAGTGTCTTCTACTTTTGAAACCACTAACAGCCACTAGATGCTGCTCCAAAAAACTCTACCTCACATAGATTTACAGTGGACTTCTCCTTAAAAATATTAAAAAATGGTATTTTTCCCCTGACAAATTCCAGCCCTATCTTTTTAATTTAAAACATCTAGCAAATCCTCTGGCGTTCCAGCTTCAAATTTTCCTTCTACTAATAAGATATCAAGTTAAATAGGAACATAAAATTGATGTCTTCAATATTGGCACCATTTTTTCCTAAGAGACAGCTCTAGTATAGTTGTCATTAAAAAAAAAAAAAAAAAAAAAATTCAACTAACAGGACAATAAAATGACAAATACTAAACAGCAGCCTCCTGACTCGCTAAAAAGATAAACTTGAAGAAGCAACTTTTTACTTGGAATCCTTTGGGTGGAAAAATGTAATATGAGCTCAATCGTGACCCCTCGTGTTCCCGTAGCTCTGCCCTTTTTGTCCAGATATGATCACTTCCAGCTCCAAACAGTCAACATGGTAACATGAATCACAAACTTCTGGCTTCAAAACAACAGTTCAGAATCCAAGGGGTGATGTTACTGTTTCTCAGGCCATTAACTTACAGACAATAATAAGACAATCGATTGTCACAGAACAGCAACATTTTACTACACTAGCCACTGTTAGCTTGGAAACACAGTCAGCTAACATTAAAAAACAAACAACCAGCTCCCAACACAACACAGTTCATTGGAAACTTTACACATGCATAAGCTAATCTTCCAAATTTACTTATATATGTATATTTCTTTCCTCCACAGAAAAAAAATGTACAGACAACTATGATAACGATGGCCAGAAACATCCAAGTGATTTGACCTGTGACAAAGAGCTACAGCTAGCAAGCTAACCTGCAGGTTAACTGGTAACTGACCATTACTGGCTATATGTTGGTTGGTGTTTTGAGTTTTAATTAATTGAAACCATTAAGAAACGTAAATTTCAGTAGGAAATGATTATTGAAAATGGCATTTATTATTTTTCCCACATACTTAAAACCCTACAGTCTTAGCGTTTTGGGTGCCACTGTAGCACATGTTAGAATACTTACTGTTTGCACAAAGTATCGCATTTATTTTTTTTCGAAATGGGTTGTAATTCTGTCACTTTCAAGTGGCGCTTTTACTTTGCGAAATTTATGTGACTGCTAGTTTTAATATCAAGTAAAATCTTACCGAGACTGCTTCTATCATCACTCACTGCAGCTTTAAGTTTTTTACAAGAAATGCTCCCACATTCATATGTAAAATGACATTGTGTTTTAAGTCTTATGAAACGTCAATACGTGGGCTTTCCCTTTGCAACAGAAGGTCTTATCCTCGACTCCTCTGGGATAGGATAAAAACGACAAATTAAAAGATTGCTCTGTATATGATGACCAAAGTTAACAGGCCCTCAGTTCTTAGTGAAAGAGACAAATGAAGCTAAAGTTACCAGGGGCTGACATTACGTTCCACTCAAGAGCTCAAACTGTTGACTCCCACATGTTGACTTGGTTCAAGCAGGATAAACATTAGCCTCCCACCACCCCCATAAGCGACGTATGTGCGTCCCAGTGTGATTTACACCAAAGTCATTGTTTAAAAAGCTTTCTGGGCCACGGTATAAAATGTTTTACCAGGACGGGAATTTTACGACCTGCAGCTGAAAATCAACCACACTTCCACATGTGCCCCCACCCCTAGAGAGAAAAAAAAAAAACAAAACCCTGAGGATTAAAATAAAGATGTAATTCCTTGACAATCAGATAAATCTAATTTAAGCCAGATGGAAGAGATGTAAAGTAGCAAGTCATCGCTATAGATAAAGCCAGAATAAGCCATATTACTTTAATAGTAAATGCTTACACATACTCCCTACAGATTTATATTATACTTTATTTACTTTATTGAGCATTAAATTTTTCTTTTTATCTGTTTCTACTGCATCCCAAACATTCCCACTTTACCTCTGATTACTTGTTCATGTTCATTGACTGGTCTTCAAGAGAATGTTGTAAATCTGGATTGATAGTAATATTTGGTTTCAGTATTTAGTGGTAACCTGAAGATGCCAGATTTATAAAGCCATAAGCACACTGTTGCGAGGATACTGTATCATGTTTGAAGTGGAAGGAAGAACAGTGCAGTGTACAAACCCATTCTACGGATAAATAATGTGCACAAAGGGAGGAGAACAGCAAATTGGCCCTTTATGGACCCATCTCTGCTGGCATACAAAGCAGCAGACCTTCTGACTGCATGAGAGAGAAACTCCCCACGGCTCTGGAGGGGAAGACATTTGTTCTGCCTGGATATTGGTCCCAGAGCATTTTACAGCACGAATAAAAACAAAATGATTTGCTTCTCCGCTGCACATGCGGGTCTTGTCAAGTTTCGTGGATCAGGACATCCGGTGACAGTCGTTTCAACACATAAAACTGAATATATTTTACATTTGCTATAAAAACAGGCTAAAGGATAAGTGAGGTTAACATGATATCAATATATTGTATGTTCCCAAAATCATCACCTGTCACAATTATTAGATATTTGCCTTAGTGTAGTTATATGAGTTTTTAAAAACTATCATTTTGCATAGAGGGAAATTTGCCTTAGGCTTTGACCTGCATCTACAACACACCCAATTAAAATACATTCATCATACATAAAGTAGGAAAAAGTGAGACTGGAAGACATAATTAATTTACCCAGAGAACACACTGCAGGATATTGTTTCATGTTTTAGGCATGTTTGTTTAACCCAGCTTTGTATAAAGGTAGCTGAATAAAACTAACAAATATGTTTTCCAGAGTTTGAGATTGGACAGACGATCTTTTAAAAGAGTTGTTTGTGAGATTTGTGCTTTAAAGTATCTAAAAATTATACTGTTTATAGGCAATTGCACTGCCTAAAAAGTTGGAATAAAACATTTTTATGTCTTATGAAATGACTGTGGACTTATTCTTGATATATAATGTGTAACTGGGACTCCGTATATAATCATTGCACTGGTCAAAGGTGATTACTGATGTGTATAAATAGGAATAAAAAGAGGAAGGTGTCTGAAAACAATCATTCCACCACTATGGGCAACAGTGGATAGAATTGCTATTACACTATTGGAGAAAAAAACACTTTTTACATTATTCCAAAGATATGAATATATTGTTTGTTTTGCAGAAATCCATAGTGAACTTGTAGCCAAGCCTGACCCGTCTTTGCTGTCATACAACATTTTACTAATGTCCATTATCTATTAATATATAAACTAGGATAACACAGTCATTCATGAGCAACTGCATCTGAAGGCGATTGAAACAACTTAAACGTTCAGTATCATGACTTTGCAATGCTGTCAAAACACTTCACAAACTTCTGCAGGTTAACGTTAATGAACCAAAAACTTTTTGTGACCCAAGATGCAGAGCAGTGAAGCCTTGACACCATGAATGACAGGAGATCCTGAACGACAGACGACTACAGACTGATGCAACATTTTAGACAGATGGAGAAATTTTGATGATGTTTCAAAACAGATCTACTGTTAACAAAAAGGTTCACACTTCTTAAAGTGTCATCAGTGTAGCATTTATTTAGTGGAAGCAGTGGCAGCTTATTGATACACTACTGCACCTTCTACTGAAAGGTGCCGTGCATTTTTTAATGTCAAAACTATAAACCAGTCCTTTTGCTGCTGAAATTTTTCATTTAATTTATTTGTAATTTTTTTTTAAAAGCTGTAATTTCCTCAGTGCAGAACTAATATAGGATTATATTAACATATACCTTACAGTTGCAGAAAAAATTATTAGACCATCAAAAGTAATTTAAAAAAAATGGTTATGCAATCGAATACTAACCCCTGTGTGTATCATGTGACTAAAACAGACAGAAAAGAAGTAAGTAAGTAAGTATGTAAAGTTTATTTATAAAGCACTTTTCACAGATAAAAATCACAAAGTGCTGTACATAAAATGGGAGCAATAAGAAAAACAAAAAAGAAAGGAAAAAGAAACCATGGAATGCCTAAAAGCACTGTTTTTGTCAGTACAATATCACAGATACTGATGTAAGAAACGAAGTGATTTGGGTTATTATCACAAAAACATGGAAAATGGATAGATATCAGCTCTGAAATTAAAGTCTCATGAGATATTTTTGTTGTTATTATTATATGTGTCCAAACAAATGTACCTTTACTTGTACCAGGCATTAAAATGAACAAGAAATTGAAGAAAACGATAGTGGTCTAATAATTTTTTCCTGACTGTATACTATCTTATATGATAATTCATTCAGTAGGTTTTGTATATTTAAGTTACACCACTATGCCAGTATCATTACAGCCCTAGATGAGATTAATACAACTTAAGTCCAACCAGCTTCTTTTTAAAAGCAAAAAATACACCAAAATATTTTATTATAACTTTATAGTAATGTTTTGAATTAGCCAGTAACCACAACCTGATCCCATCTGAGCAAACCTCTCGCAGCCGGCAGTGCAGAGGAGGAACGGGGTGAGTAATTAAGAATCAGCAGTGACATTTACTGCTTCCTGAACCTGCGTTCATATGTCCTCAGCACCGAGCTTTTCCCATTAGCACATCCAGGAAAGCTCATATGTTTTAGCAGCTTTCTGGTGAACGCTCAGACACGGTCCCTCTATGCATCAATGCCCCCCCCCACACACACGCCTCCCTCTTTAACCCACGCTAGGCCACTGCGGCGTTTTAAAGAGGGTATGACAGGTGGGGATGGGCATAAATTAGCCGTGTAAAGCCGCTGGAGTCGGCTAAACTGGCCCGCCAAGGTGGGCTGGAAGGAAATTGGGGAGCGTGGGACCCACATCCAGGTCTGGGCAGACTCTAAGCGCCCTGGATTATTTATGGACTCTTACCCAGCATCAAACCTTGTGCTTTAAAACAGAGGCCATACTGCCACATCATCTGGATATTATAACCTCTCAGAACAGGATTTCTGAAAATAAGTTTCTTTTTTTTTCTGAGAAGTGAACACAAATTGATAAAAAAATAGTTGAAAATCAAGTTGTAGACATTTTTCTTTCACTTCTAAAATAAAACAGAAATAGAAAAGCAAGGAAATAAATGGAATACGTGCTAAAGACTTCTTGTTTTATAGTTTACTGAACTGCCTTGTTATTGTTTCTACCAATGTTTATGCAAGTATAATGTAAAAAGAGACCTCTACCTCAATATCCTGAACTAAAATACAGAATAAATTAGTGTGTTACAAACAGAATTATTAGGACACCAACCCTTAAAACAGTTAGATTAAATATCAAGTAGCTACGGACATGTGCCTCAAAATAGATGCAAAAGCAATATTAGCTAAATAGAGTCACTGTATTTTACTTGGCAAAGCATTAAACATGCAGGTGATGTCCTGCTTTAACTTGATCCAACACCCAAAAGAGGCCGGGGAATTTCAATATCCTTTTTTTCTCCAAATCCTGTTGACATTTAACAAGTTAAGTAACTGCAGCACCAAATACTGATTTCCATAAGGGATCACTTGGCCTTCAGTTTGGTCCGCATATGCTATTTAAGTATGTACATGTAAAACCCAAACAGGATGTATTTAACTCCAAGTACTGCAGCCACAAGCACTGTTTTCTTTCCATGGCTGACACTGCTATATGTTGAACAACACATCTTCTCCTTGATTGTCCTGTGAAACTGAACAGAAGACATTACTGGTCCATCTGGGCCCGTTCACATTTAACACACATCCTGCCTTTGTCATCCCTTTCGACCTTAACTTCTTCCTGTCTGTCTGCAACTAACATGCTTCGGCTACCCAGTGCATTTGCTTTAACCCATAAAGATCCAAACATTCATTGGCGACCAAAATGTACATAAAATGCTAAATACCTGTTGATCCACTAATCCTATCAATACCTGTAAATAATTGGTGTAAAGTGCAATTTGTCATCTTTTCATAGTCATTAGATGTGACCCATTTGGATGTTCAAGGGCTTTGCAGTTACCAAGGAAACACCATCATCTTCTATAACATTGATTCACCCATGGAGTTTGACGAATGACAGTGGGTGGAGACACCTGGCTTATGTGCAGTTAATGAAAGATTTTTCTGAAAAAATAATATTTTTCATTAGTTTTCTCTGCTTTGGATACAATAACTTTCAACTTTAGTCTGAACTTTAATGAACATCTCCATAATCAGTACATTCTATGCAGAAAAATATGTGATTTTCACTTAAAAATGCAAAATACAGAGCATAGTATTAGAGTAAATGGCGATAAATCACTTACAAAAGGTTAAAAATAAAGAAAAAAATCATTTGAGAACTGACACAAAAGCAGCGCTGGGTCTTTACGGGTTAAGTAAGCTTTTGAGAAATCATCTCGTCTTTGTACAGACTTGTAAACGGGTGTAGATGAAGCTACAGCTGACTCCCTAAGACAGTGTTTTCTATCTTATGACATAACGCCATAAGTCAGAATGTAAGAGGAAGTGAAACATCTGGGAGTTAATCACTGTAATCAAGAAACATGTGTATCGGTGATCAACAGCTTTCTCTGTTTTATCACTCTGAGGCTTTTTATGGAGTGATTCATTTATTGCTTGTCCCAGTAAAAGTTGAAACACAACAAATACTGATTTGTGCAATGGAAGGGGAAAAAAAAGCAGCTGAAGACCAAGAGTTCTGTTGAGTACCTGAACTCGTCACAATCATTCTGAAGAAAAAGGGAGTAAACGTCGCAGCTCAGAGCTCATGATTTGCCAGAAAATGAACAAGCGGTGGAGCTGCTGTGAGGGTAATCAAAGTTTGGATTCCGACCAAATCTGTCCTCATAAAGGCTATTAACAAGACAACTGCAGTTCTTCTGATGATTACTAGATATTTTTCTTTGTAAAGGGTTTAATATATTACCTGTTTGCTTTAAAAATACAACTTCATTTACTTTAGTCTGAGGTTAGCGCCACTTTCTTACTCAAACTCTTGGACAGCTTGTTCAGCAAACTGTCTGGGAAATCTTGTGTCATGATGGCAATATATTCCAGCCATTTGCAGCAGTAATTTGCGGTAATCAACACAATGAAACTGGATACTTTTGGCTGCAATAACATCCATCAGGATCTCTAAATATGACATCTATAGTCATGTAAGGATCCACAGCAACTGTATAAAATGTGTCCTAAAACTTTGTGGGAGGAAGAAGAAAAATGAAAGGACATGAGTGCAGAAACTGAGCATAAAATAATAATAATAATAATAAAAAAAAAGTCCAAAACAAGGAGTGTAATTTAATCAAACAGCTAATTTTAGTAGCACTGTGCCAAGAGCCACAAAGTCAATATTCAGATTTGTAGTGAAACAATGTTCAAATCTACAAAACAGGTCATATTGCGCTGCAGACATGAAACAGGCTCTATACTTAACCTCTTTAATTGCAAAACGAGACACAACAGTTCACCAGCAATTTTTCATGCAGAGACACCAAGCAGGAACTCCAAATAAAAAAGGGCACCTGGTTTGTCTCACCAGCTTATTATTCATGATGTGTGAGCGCAGAGTATTTACACTTAGACTGAGCTGAAGCTTTTCTAGCCACAAAAAGACGTGTCTGATCTCCCGTAGATGCTACATGCGGCTAAGGTTTCTCTTTTAACCCCAAAATTGAGTCACATCGGTAACATGTGTTTTTCATTTCTGAAAATGTATTGTGTGTTGTCTTTGGCTCCGAGATGATCAGAGAAAGTGATAGTAATATGATAAAGGTGGTCAAAGGAGGCTTTAACCCTTGGAGTGTCCTCTTAAATCTGACATTTTCACTTGGTTAAATAATGATGTAATAACATGGGGTTCATGGGGACGTGTGTACTTCAGTGCCTTGTTATGACCTATACCTGACCTAAAACATGGAAATGATTAAGAATAAACAGATGACACCTCCAGCACATTGTTCCAATTCCCTTTGAGCAATACAAAAATTCACTGAATCTTTTATTCTCATCCAATTAGGTTCTCAAGCAATTACTCATTCCCAGATGAGGGCTGTCTGTGGCTTGTACTAGCCAGTTTCTTTTCTCCAAGTTCTTTTTGGAATTCCAGTTTGATAAGAAAATCCCTTGGATCTTGTTTTTTTTCCTAACTCCTAAAAAACACCAGTCATCGCTCTTGATCGCTGAAAAATTATCAAATGCATAGAAGAAAAACACATTAACCCCTTTTAAAGCTCATACTGAAAACCTGATTCCTTAATGTGAAATGAAAGATGTGACATAAGCCCTGATGCAATATGCATAAGCAAAAAATAAAAGTTTGCCACGGTGCTGGGGCTGCTGACAGCTCCTTCAAGCCGTCACACTTCAACACATCAACTGGGTTTTATCCTGCAGCACCCGCATTTAGACAGAGGAAACAATCCATCAGCCTGTCAGAGTACGGCTCTGCAATCAAGTATTCCTTACCCATATGCTTCTGTAATCAGGTGGAAAACACCTAAAGGATGAAACACTGGTGCAAAAAGTCACATGGGAGATGATAACATGAGGTAAAATCTATCACAAATCAATAGAAAGTAGAAAAAGAAGACACACAGTGACTCTGCTGATCTCTCTTTTCTATTTTTTCACACTGTCGAGCCCTCTTTTCTCTTTCCGTTGTGCTTGTATGAAGTTCACTGGCTAGAGTTTCTCCTCGGTCTGTCCAAACCCGTTGAACAGATCTATATGGAAAAGAGCACTCACACGCCTGCCGTCCTGCCCTTCTATTCCAAAACCACTGGCATATCAAATGCAGAGTGCTCACTAGTAGGTCAACAAGAAAATATGGCCCACGGGACGCATATTATGGTTTTTCACCGAAGCCTCAAGATAAACATGACTCAAAAAAATGCCCATCGTTCCATCCAAATTTCCCCTCAGACTCCTGCTTGACAGCGAAGAGGAGTTCTAAGGCTCCTCTTCGGGACATCGGGCTGTTGTAGCAAAGCATGCCAAGTTTCAGGGAAAAATATGACCACAAAATGATGGCAAAAAGAAAAAAAAAAAAAAAAGCTGACATCATTGTTCAAGATTGGCTAAATATGACCAGAGGTGAAAGACAGAGGAAGAATGGTGGCACGTGAACTAATTCTAGACACAGCATCTGACATGCTGTCATTAAAGAAACTGATATTAACTTGCATCGCGATACAATTATCCCATTATTTGTTTCATTGGTGAAAAGTTAGATTCCATTGTGTTTAAGAGCTATTACATACGGAGCAGTTTAGGGATGCAGCTACATGACAGTTGTGTACATTAAAAAAAGTCTTTTTCCACATCTTGAAGTTTGTGGGTAGTGACTGCATGGGGAAATGTCAAATTATGTATCATATGGAGTTACAGGATTTGTGCAATGATGATAGGTTGCTTCAAGCCATGGAAGCCCATATCTGTGTATTTGAGTATCTTGTGGGTAAGAGACCGAGAGAGAGAGATGGAAAAAGAAAGTGATGCAAAACTGTGTTTGGAAGCGTGTAATATCTAGACTGTGGATGTTTGCATGCCAAGTAATACATCATAAACTTAAATACACTTTGAGAAAAGCCAGTTTACTTTGCTTCGGGGTATGTTCTTTTAAAGTATTGTTGATATGTGGAAATTTAATCAAGTTTCTCTTTCACAGTTTACAAAACAGAATCCCAATGCGTACACTCATGAAATGAAACCTCATGCATCCTTCTTTACGGTTAGTGTCAAGTTGATGCTTGCCCAGGTGATGGAGAGAGAGGGAGAGGAAACATTTGGATGGATGACTGAGGAGTAACCGCACAGGAAAAGTGTTGCAATGGATCAGTTCTACCCCCATCCCATCCTGCTCCCACATTAAAACCCATACCCTGTTTTCCCTGGAGCTTTTGGGCTTACAGCTGTCTAAATATGCTACTGTAGTAAACTCCCTAAACAGTAAAGAGTGTGCACCGATACAGGAGGCAGCTGGGAGGAGAGGAGAGGAGAGGAGAGGAGAGGAGAGGAGAGGAGAGGAGAGGAGAGGAGAGGAGAGGAGAGGAGAGGAGAGATTATATTTAATGAGAGGAGAGGAGAAGAAAGGAGAAATGAGGAGAAGAAAGGAGAAGAAAGGAAAAAAGAAACAAGGACAGGAGAGGAAAAACAAAAGGAAATGTAGAGGAGACATGGGGTGAAATGAAGAGAAACAGAAATGAAAAGGGGAGAGAAGAAGAGGAGGTGCTCAACATCTAATACAAACTGTTTTCTATCAGACAGACCAAAAGCATCTTCTCTGAACCATATGATTAAGAGCACTGAAGAGTTACAGACAGAACAAACAGACACTCCAAGGATTAATACTGATACAATACTGGTACATGTCCACTTAGAAACCACCAAAAAAACTGAAAAGACTCGTCAGTGTCTGCAACCTTCACAGCTCAACAGCAGCATCTTGTGTCTTAAAGCTCTAACTACATTCCCATTTTCAGGCTCATCATCCAGATCCTCAAAGTTGTGCTCTTCACTATAAAGACATCATTCTGTTATTTAAGACAAAAGCCTAATAAAACAGCTACAGCAAACATACAGAGTGTCAATAAGTACCTGACCAGCCAGATTTTTAGCAATAATGGAGGTCATCTGTGATCTTAATCCTGTGTGAATTCGTCAGGTCTATAAATTCCATCACAAAGGTCCTTCGATATTAGTCCTGCATGTGTGAATCTAGATTTCTTTAATTTGGTGGAATATGCAACATGCTTTGTCTCCTCTGTGTATTTATTCTGCCTATTTTGCAGTTGATGATGGAGGCAGTGCTCGCGCTGTTAAAAACAAGGTTATAAATTTGTTTTAAGTATGAATCCATCATGTTGCAATAAAGCAAAGAAATTCACTGAAAGATCAGACTTCTGAAAACATGAATGGATGACATAATGACAACAGTAAGGAACGTTTTTCTGTCTTTTAACAGTTATCTGTAAGTGTTTAACCAGCCCTTGACACCAGAACTGAATAGTATTGTCAGTAAACTGAAGTAAAAAACAGATTTTGGTTATTCCGTGTGAATGCACTGCATAAAACACAGACATGCAGAGTTCATTTCCAGATTATCAGAGGTCCAAAGGTTATACTAGTCCTGTGCAAATAAGGCTTTAATCAACTAAGTTTCACAGTTTAAAGGGAATTTGCAACACTCCATCAGTCAGATACAGGTAGACATTGTTTATTTTGTTATTCATTAAATACAAATATCTGGGAGGAAATCCAAAGGGTTGGATTTTGAGAAGCTTAACAATGACCCATGAATGTGCAAAGTTTTAGCACGGCTGCTTGGGGTTATATCATCATTACTTAGTCTTTGTGTGCGTCTGTGTGTGTGTGTGTCTGTGTGTGTCTGCGTGTGTGCGTGTGTGTGTGTGTGTCTGGGTGTGTGTGTGTGTGTGTCTGTGTGTGTGTGCGTGTGTCTGTGTGTGTGTCTGTGTGTGTGCGCGAGCCAGTTTTTTCCTGCTTGACTATAATTTTTTAACTTGTGAAAATCCCTATTCAAACATATTTATATTTCGTTTAATGAAGCATAGTTTTAACATTGTTAAAACATTTTGTCTCAAGCCTATTTATAAATTCTGTTAAATTAATTTATAGTTCAAGAAATCTTTATTATCGCTAAGGGAGACAAATTGAGTACAGCCAGCAGATCAGCATAAAGTGCAACTAATGTTCAGAACCAACAAAACAATACTAAATAACATGATTATCACCTTGAATCATTTGGAAACCCACACCCTGAGGAACTCTCCTTGTGGAACAGAATAGTGTCAAATAAAATGCTATTAAGCCTCCTACACTGTGACCTCAATGTTAAGAAATAGTCAGGAATTAATGTTTCGTTGGTTCTGGAGCCATTCTGCTCAAACATGAGGCTGAATGCAGTTAAAAGCAGATGAAAAATCAATAAAAATGAGATGAACAAAAGTATTGGTGCCTCCTGCATGAGTTAAAAATACATTTGGGAATAACCTTTATTGTCATTGTGTGTGCATTTTAAAGAGCACCTGATGCGAAGGATGCATTAATTTATCTGCTTAATAACCCACACAACCTACTTCTCAGGTTCACAGCATGGAAAAATAATCTCAGCCAAATTCCTTGTTTTCTCCTGAATTAAAAAAAATAGGACTAAGGGTCCTGTAGTCCAACGGCATATTTAAAGACATTAATTGACATTCGTTTGACCTTTCAAGGTCACTCAAGGTCAAAGGTCATGGCACCAAATGAGCATCCATATGGGACTTCCTATCTATTGCCAATAGTAATTATATCAATATCTTCAACTGTTTTGAAGTTACAGCACTTTGAAATTTGTCCCATGATAAACCAATGGGGATTTTTAAAATTGCAAAAATTCATAAAAAAAAAAAATCAGTATTTCCAAATCTTTGAACAAACTTGGTAAACCTTACCCTAAAGATGTTTCGCAAAAATATCAAGTCATTCTGACTGATGGTTTCAGATAAGAAGATTCTTGAAAAATTGTTTATGGATGACGGACTGATACCAATAGTCCATCAAACCCATTGGGCCACTGGACTAAAAACAATCATTTTTGCACATGTAGATGAATTTATTCATACACTACATACTTTGCTTCATACAGACTTTTTCATCTCAGGATCAGTAGTTTGGTTTGAGATCTCAGGAACTGCTTGCAAAATAAAAAAAGTTGGTCAGTGATGAAATTATGCATATAAATACATAAATGCACTATCACTGCTTTTAATATAGGCCACACTAATGATTACCACTTGACTGGAAAAACCTGTGGTTGTCATTAGCCCTATATAGGTGAAGATGCAGCAGGAGCAGAACTGTACAAGCACTAAAAAGACTTGTGTAAAATGTTTGTGCTGGTCTAACCACTCTCAAGTGTGGCACGGTTTTCATAAACCAAGTTCCTGTCATCAGGCACAAAATAAGTGGGCGATTAAATAAATCTTCACTCCATTCCAGACACCAAGCAAATGCGTATGTGTGTATTTTAAATCATCCGCAGGTACAGACGTGGCCTTTTCTCATGCTTTGCTGTATACCATCCTGTGCCAGACAGGAGCCGCAGGCTGAGCTCATCTAGAAGAGCTTCACTCTGCGCCTCCCTCTAATTGGCTTTTCAATTGCTGCATGCCTCCATGCAATTGAGGACAAAACAAGCCTTAAAACCTCTGCTTCATCCCTTGTATCCTCCCCTCCCCACCTCCCATCACTCCATCATCTGTGGCATCCGACTGAGAGACGGAATAAGAGAGAAGCTGGTTCACTGTGCTTCATCCCTATCATTATCCCAGTGAGGTCATTCAGACTTGGTGGCTGTTGCTCTAGTCCAAAACTAGATTGTTAGAGATGCTGCTCATTTGCTTGTGGTTTAACCTGCAAAACCCAAGGCGCCACAAATCATAAACCTAAAAGGATACTGGAGATTGTTAACTTGGCGAAAATGAGCGCATGCCGCAGGGGTCAGTAGGAGTGAGTGGAGAGGAAGCCGTTTTAATTCTGTTCCAATATTTTTCATTTCTAACTGAATCTAGAAGAGCACTTGCTAGCTTTCTTCACTATATTAATGGTTTCTTCAGTTATCAAATGATTGATGGCTTTATATTGTTACCGCAGATATTCACATTTGGCTCTACAGCGATGCAAAGATTAATACCATAAATCAGACAGACTATCTTTACAGGCACAACGTATAACAACAGATTGCAGGAGTTCCATCAGGGACAATGTAACACCAGTCGGAGTTGTCTTTAGTCAACTAACACCCTGGCTCCTGGCCCAAGGCCTCCAGACAATCTTTTCATCTCGGGACCTTCATCGAGTGCTACAGGCCCATAAATCTGAAGGCTTCAATGCTCCACTGGGTCACCTTTCAATGTGATTTGGGCCATGATTTAAAAAAATATTAAATTAAAAGCTGATGAAAAGTGATCTAAGTTTGCACGCATGTTGTGGAAGGATGCACATTCCCTCAGGCACCAGATGCTGGTTTGATTCAGGACTTACATGCTACAGTATCATTCCTCTATCTTTTTTTTTTGTTGTTGTTCATCCTCACACATCTGGATCAATTTCTATACTTTGAATGCTATACTTTGAACAGCGTAATACAATGAAAAAAAGCTAAATAACTTTCAGTAGGGAGTGAATGGGGGGAAATGAAAAAGCCGATCGAGGGAAAACACGCACACACTTAAATCCTGGTACTTTAAAATCACTTTGGCATTACATGTTGGCTTTGAGTACTTTTGCTGTACTTAACATATCAGCTTTTCCAAATTCAGTGTCCGGTACATGCATCTGGGAAGCATCAATGGGATTAATAACACATTGCAAGAAGAATAGAAATACTTTCTCTGCTTGAGTTCGGATCAAACAAACCTAGGAAATACTCCTAATCAGCCCAAAAGCATTTGTAAACCACCCCCACCTCACTGCATCTGAAGTCAGGAGCAAGACCAATGAAACCACAACCATATCCTACTTGTATAATCGAGAGGGCATAAAGCACAATCTGTGGAAGACCACGAGAGCCATGTTATCTGAAACAAGCATGTAAGCAATGAAGCTGCTTATATTAGATGTTTGGTTTGATTTTTGTGGAGGGAAATATTCATCATAAAGGCATATTGCTGATTAGGAGACACTGAATATGCTTTAAACACATCATGCGCATTACTCATCAGTGCTGATTGGAATTATGCGACAGGTCATAATTATACCGTTTGGCCTTAAGTTTTCCTTTCACATACTGAAAAAAAAAATGTTTGGCTGAGGGTTTTGTGTTGTTTGACAGAAAACTACAGCTGACTACAGCAAGTCCAGTGGAGACAAAGCCAGGTGCATTAGGCAAAGTCCCACCGAAATGACATGAAAATATTACATGGAAACTACAGATGGATATCAATATCTCGGTTACACGTGTTAGTTTAGCGTCATCATTTTCTGGGAACATTTTAATCACAGTTCAACAGACCAACATGAGTATACTGAGGAAGTTGTAGTGCGTGTTTTTCTGAGTTCACAGCGGTTAAAGGGGCTATATGCAATGTTTCTACTTTAAAATATGTAACGAAAATGTTCTAAAAGTATCATTAGATTGTTAAGAATAAAGAGGTCTGAAGTTCTTTCAAAGATGCCAAAGTAATGGACTGTAGAGATATGATCTGAATTTATTTACACTGATGGACTTGGGGGATTTATGTGACCACTAGAAGAAGTAGTGAGTCACGCCGGTCTCCTATAGTGACGTAAAATAATGCCACAGGGCCTTAGAGTAAGACATCAATAACTTTTAGAGTCAAAGAGAGTGATAAAAGCACGAATCACTGTTGTTGTGTTCACCAGCTGTGAATGAAAAGAATGGAGTTTGATGCTGAAATGGCGGTGCTTCTTCAACACTGGTGACTTTGATTTTGAGGCTTATGAGGGTATAAAGTTATTATGTGATGTCATTTTCTTTGCTAAGCTGCTGTTTGTTGATCCACGGTTCAGACTACACTGCGACAGTTCTGACCCTGTTTGGATGATTCCAAACAGATCTTTAGTGCAGCTACCGACAACACAAACTGTGCAGAAAACAGAGGTGATTTGTGGTTTTACTGTGGCTGTTTTCAGTCTAAAAACAGAGCTAAGCTAACAGAGCTATAGTGTAAACTATCAGCTGATGCAGCACATGAAGATTATGCGTGTGATTTTGACAGACTGTCCTGATAAGTGGCTATGAGTTTTGCTAGAAGAAGAAAACTAGATGATACCATATACAAATGTGTGTAAACAATGAGTTTTATACTTAATTCAGTGAGTGATACAGTCTGTGGATACATAGTGTTGGTGGGTTTGATAGCCATAAATGGTCTGGTACAAGACTTTCCCCCACTGCTGAGATAGTGAAATATCAATACTGTATACAACCTCTTTAAACAACAAAAAGTTTAAATGTATGTACACATGCCTTCATAGTTCTATGTCGGATAGTAAACTAAATTGACTGAAATTACTATCCTTCTATGTTCTTTGACAAAAATGCTACAAGCATTCCAAAAACGCTGTAAAAACCTTAAAATTCTGAAGCAGACTGGCAAGCTTTACTACTTCATGCCCAGCAGAATACTGTGGTAAAGAGCATGAAACAAATCTTCAACTCCAACCTAAAAGACCCCCTTAAATTATGCTAATTTGAAGTCAAAGGCTCACCTCGTGTTGAAGAAAGAATTGGTCTAAGTATGCCTTCTTGTGTTGCAAGATCATTTCACTTTTCAGCTTGGATGAACGCCAGGGTCATTTTTCAATTTTGTGGTTTGTGAACAGATTATATTCTCTCCCAGGGCTCCCTGAAAGTAAAAACTCACTGTGAATATGTGCAGAGAGTGAGAGTATGTGTGCAATATTGGCCCTGCTGTAGGTCAGAGCACATACACTTCATGGTCGTGATTTTCTCATGTTTACGCTCAGACTACTTACACCAGTTTGCAGTGATAGGTTCTCAGCATGTACCACAGTGAGACGACCACGTTCCCACTGTGGAGACCAAAACCTTTCAACCTTTCTTTCACTATGCTGTAAGTCCTACACAAGCAGAGAGGCAGGGTTAAGCGCTGGTCTACAAGGACCCTAAATCCTTCAAGAGAACACAACTTACAGACAGACAAGCACCATGCTTTATGCTCTTGTGAACACTATTCAAATTACACTTCAGAAACATTCAAAACAGCTTATACTGACTGGAGTGAAAGATGATGTCCATAATAATACTGCAAAAGCTGTTGAAAATCTGCAGCCGTAGTGAAACTGCTGCTGGACTGGGGCAACGCAGCCTGAAATTGAAAATGTAAGATTAAATTCAGAAGAATGACAGGTTGTATTTCTACTTTAACCCTTTATCGGGCAAGTGACTATTTTTGGTAATTTCCGCAAACATTAAATATGGGGCCAATCCTGTGCCTCAGTGAGGGCTAGAAGCATGTTGATTTTTATAACAATATACAGTGATTCAATGAGGTTTTACTGAAAATTTTAAGCTGTTAATAGTGAATATGAGTGATTTTTGTCCGTTTATGACCGTATAACAGTTGTTTTATTGCATGTGTTTACTTTTTAGCAAGTGATGCTCAGATGTTTTATGGCAAGAAGAGGTAGATGACGACGTCCAATAACATACAAAGGTTGAAATGTTGAATGTCAGAGTGTTTCAATGAGTGCCCTACAAAGGGTTAAAGTATTCAAATAATGAGCAAAAAGTAACATTAGAGTGTTTAGAGTAAAGAGTAGCTGCAGTATGGAGTTAAAGAGACTGACAACGTGTCAGGATGCAGGTGGGAAGTAAATATAAATACCATCTTTTATTATAGGGCGTCACAAATATTCAAATATCAATCATGTCAGCGTTTGCAATTATAAACCCGTCTGGATTTAACAAAGCACATAGCTCAGATCCTTGCATTGGATATTTACTGCTGTAATTATTATGTTTCAGTTTTAACCCTAACTTTCTTAAACAACTATCAGTTTAATAGATAGCATAAAAATTGCACTGTGTTTCAAATGGGAAAAGGTCATACGGTCTAATGAGTCCAGATTGACCCTGTTCCACAGTGATGGGTGGATCAGCGTGAGACAAGAGGCAGATGAAGTGATTTCCCATCATGCCTAGTGTCTATAGTACAAGCCTGTGGGGTCAGTGTTATGATCAGAGGTTGGTTCAGTTGGTCAGGTCGAGGTTCAGCACCATTATGTGACTAAAAAATGAGCGAAAATAAATGTCATAGTGCATAAGCTTATCGAAAGTAAGCCACTGCAAATGTGTGTGTAATCACAGCTAAATGCAATCCAATGAAATGGAGTGTGGAACTTTTTTTTGTTAGTCAGGCCCTGTTTAATCACAAAATGCTGCAATTTCCCATGTGTGTATGGTGATGTTTTGGATTCAATGACACTGAACAGACGGAGCAGATTTTGCATGATTAACACAGTAAAACATGCTACATTCTTTTCCTGCTATTTAATTTTTTTTTTTTTTTTTTTTTTTTACACTTACAATCTGTAATTTTCCTCTAAAACCAAGCCACCTGCAATCTCAGTGGCAGAATAATCACAGTTTTTTTTCTCCACCAAACTGTGCAGACATATTCATGCTTGCATATATACTACCTATGTTTTTTTCATATTTTCATTGTTTTTATTTATTCCATTTATACTTCAGGCTGGTAATTTTAGTATAACAAGAGAAATTCATAGCAAATACTCTTATTCATGTAATTTGGGATCTATAACTGTTATCACATCTTAGAGATTACCCTCCAGTGAACTGTACTGGATACAAGTAAGGGGATTCTGCAGAGATTAGCACAGGACACTGTATCCCTGATGGGAAAACTAGATGTTTGTTGTACTGCTGTGTTTTACAAGCCATGCCACTGCCACACTGAGCCATTAGAACCCACATCAAAAACAAGGATTCGGTCTGAGTTGCACCTTGCCCACTGGTGAACCTAAACTCTGCTGTGCATGGGTGGCAGACGTCCTTCAACAGCACATAATTACTGCTGTAACTCAGGGTAACACTGTTGCTCACAGTGGAGAGTTGGCTACATTCTGCAGGCTGCTGAGCCCGCTATGAACACCTTAAGCAGATGCTTACATTGGAGTGCTTCAGAAGTTGTTAAAGTTACTAACTGCCTCCCTGCAGCTACTCAATTTATTTCAATCTAAGAACCAAACAGTGAAAAACAACTTGTCCTCAGCACATTTTTCTGTCAAAGCAATGTCTGTGTTGATTATGTTTTAAGCAGCACTTAAGTCCAAGAATTTGGGTGGGGGATTCCCAACCAGAACAAGAACTTGTTGAGATATTACTGTCTGCCTGCAATATTCATAGTTTTGGAGCAAATTTGTTTTCTTTATTACCCTCTTATTTAACCATAATGAAACCACATTTATGGCAAAGCGCCTTAAATGATCTCGCCCACGTGCCTCACATACGAGCACACAGAACCAACCAATAAAAAGCCTTCTAATAAAAATCACCTCCACTTGGCGGCGACTACACACATGCTGTGCCAAAACCCAGAGCAAAGACATCCAAAAATTCCTGGATGAGACTTTCTGGCATCTACACATCACTATTGTAAGACCGTGTGCGTCTGTGTTTGTGTCTGTGCATGCAGAACGTGAAGCAGAACACAAACATCTGCAACAGGGAGTGCAACTCCAAATATAAGCAATTAGAAATCAATCATTTACCCTGATAATGAGTACGTGCCTTCACATGCTGAGTAGGAGCAGACACTGCAGAAGGTGAGGAGAGAAGTGTGAGGATAGCAGGAAAGAAGATGGTGGGAGGTTTGAACCATTAATCAAAGACAAAGTTTGGATGCTGTGCATGGGCAACGGGATATGTAACAGTGTTGGGTGCAAATAAATCACAAACACATGGATTCCTGTAATGCACAGAAGAGTATTTGCACAAGTCAGCATGCAAACAAAAACAACGATGGGATTATACAAGGGTACGCTGTGCAAGAGCCTGCACAGAGGGGAGTGTGCGTGCAACAGTAGCCAGCAGCAGACACACTACTGGCATATATTCACACACACCCACATTTTTTATGTGGGTGTTGTGGTGAGGTCTTGTCCCTGGTGGTATTACCTCAGCAGCACCACTCCAGCACCCACACTGCACTGGTGTGGGACCACATCAAGTGGGGTGGATGGGATACTCGCTGTGGCACACTGAGGGCCAAGGATTTACTGAACACATATGTTTCATGGAACAAACACGGGGGTGAGAGAACGATCCCAAGTCCAAAGCCACGTGGCTTAACACCACATTCACCAGCACTCAGCACTTTCTTCAAGAGAGCTGGGCCCGAGCCTCCAAACAGCGCTCGCATGTGCCAAACACCAGCCAGCCAGCCAAACGCACAAGTCAGGAAGGCAAATGTCTCCTTATTGCTGCTTGTCCTTTCACTGTTGTTCTTTTAATGTACAATGTACGTCATTTAGAAGACAAACCACTGTTGTCTTGGCTTGTCTCACCAACAAATTTCAACAGTGTCGGGGTATCTTTCAGATAGCTGGCTACACTAAAACAAACACTGGCATTCATGGTTAACTGGTATCACGAAAGCAGTTATTAACTTGTTGTTTTGACCCAAGGTTTTCCAATCCAGTTTCAGTGTGAGCGGCTTCACATCAAGGCAATGTTTCAGGCAAACATCAGAGTCAAATCGCATGCAACGTGGACAAATCCAAAGCAGCTGATTTCTCTCAAGACAACAATTGTAATAACAAATAAATGTGAGCAAAAACAACGACTTCATAAGACAGTTAAGGGACACAGTGTGCTTTCTATAAAGAGGAGAGTAAACTTTGAGAATTATTCAGCAAAATGGAATCAGAGTTTGTCTATTAAAGGCTAAGACAGTTAAGATTGGATGCAACCAGTACAAGTGTGTCAATTTAATGACATCAGGAAGCATCTCAAGCATTTTACTCTAAGTAGTGTTTTGCCAGGAGGCATGAGAGGTAGTGGGAAAAAAAAACATGAGCCTAAACATCCTCCATGACTGCCAAAACCAACATACCCATCCTTTTAATGAAGACAAATGAAGTGTTTAATTGTGCTAGACTGCTGGCCTTTCCACCTGGCCCTACATTCAAAACACAGCTGCCAATGGAAGAGTTCAACTGAGCCATGGGCCTCTCCATCTCTGTTCGGCCATTGAGTGCCCTTCCTACTTGCCACTCAGACTTGCCCTTGGCCCCCCTTGTCCAACCCCAATTACTCCAAACCCTGACACCCTGCCAAAAGGCAGAACCGTCTCAGCACTTATTCACCCCTGAAGGTCCTTAAAAAAGTGGGAGAAAAACCCTGCCTGTGGTGCAATTGAGCATGCAAAAACATTAGGGCCTGAATTACTTGGCATGTGATGAAGTGAGGGAGACAAAGGGCAGGGAGAGGGAGACGTTTAAGAAAACATTCTGAAGAGATGAAAGAGAGAAAAGGTGTGAAAATAAAATTCTAAAAGGACGTCACCACCGCGGGATGAAACATGTAAAGACAGGCAGTGGTAGAGTCCTCACACTGGGCCTCTAGTCAGAGTGGGGCCTTAATGACTGTCATTACCCACCACTTAACTGTCACAACCCATAATATCCTGGTCATTCTTGGTATAGATGACACAACATGTCACCCATAGCCTAAATCAGTGCATCCTGAAACCCCTCTAAATTGCTTTAAGACGGTTTAAAGAGGAACTAGTTACAAAGGGACTAATTACTTTGTTGTGCTGCGGTCTAAGACTGTAGTATTTCTTTAAAAACATATGCATTTCATTCAATGAGGTGCAAAATCACTGCCATTACATGTTATCAAGAACCTGAGAATTAAAGCTACCCTAATGAATATTTATATGTGACACAAAGATAGTTACCGCATCACTGTGCAGTTCCCCATAGCTCTACTACAATCTTAACACATTTCATCACTGATTGAATTCTGTGGCACTTCCTGTAACAAAAGCAACAAATAATAAAAAATGTTCCTATGCACAAGCGTCCTTGTACAAAACAACCGACATACAGGGGTGAAATGCATCTAGGATTTTTTTTTTTTTTTTTTTACAAATGCAGTACTTAAGAATACATTTCAGGTACTTGGACTTACATTTTTAAACTTTATTCAGCTTCATACCTCTACTCCGTTACATGATTTCCTTTTTTCTCCACTGAATTTGTCTGAAAGCTGGTTACTTCTAAGACTAAAATTTCACTCCCCTCTTCTCCAGTGAAAACCATGTATCTCCAAAATATGTTGAATGTCTGTGATGGACTGAAGGATGAAGTGTTCCTTTATGGGGCGGCTATAAAATTCTCCTTAAGCTAAATAAACTTTGAAAAACCCTCTTTGATTCAGTGGAAAATGCACAAAGCTCAAAACAGGTCTGTTTTTCAGAGCTTTTGAAAAGGCGACTTTTTGGAGTATTGTGGATTGAACGTACAAACAAACAGAAGGCTGATGTTATTTAATATGAGAATAATGAAATAGTTTAAACATCTACAGTAGTTAAATGTAACAAACACATTGATTCTGCAATAATACGGTCATTTTTATATTTCAGACTTTAAGTACATTTTGATAATAGTATTTTAAAGCCAAAAGTTGTTTTTGAGTGGGTCCCAATGTAGGCTAGATCAGGACAAAAAAAACTGAGGAGTTACAAACTAAACAACATATTAACGAAAGACAAAAAGGCATCGGAACAAACCAAACAAAAGGTAGATAAACTAGCCATCAATAAATATTATTTAGAGTTTGAACTGATCACCAACTACACACAAGTTTAAGCATTAGAAATGTACACAATAAAAAAGTTAATTCATAATAAGAACAAATCAACTTTGGAGAAATTGATGAGAAGGATCCAATATCACAGAATGCCTAACCTGATCATTTGATCTATAAGGTAAAAGATATTGTTGCAAGTATGAAGGAAACGTGAAATGAAAGCATTTCCAGTCAGGGCCATAAGTATTTGGACAGGGTCCCTCTGTTTTCAGAAGCTAAAAGTACTTGGACAAACTTAGATCTTTATAAATATGAGGATTGTTTTTAATACTTGGATGAAAATTCTTTGGTTTGGAACAGATGGACATCAGTAAACGCTGACTTTCCTCCTTGGAAATGCTTTGCCAGGCCTTTACACCAGAGGAAAGATGAGAATATTTGTGTCATGGTCCAAATACCTGACAGTAAATACAAGCTGAGGTTAACAAATTTGTCTTCTTACATTTATTACCAATGATCAATAAACTGCATCACACATTGTACAATGACGAGTAACAAGGGGACATTTAACGACAAATCTATAATGTCTAAAATATCTACTTGTACTGGAGTTTTTCCACAGTATGCTGTTAGCACAGTCACTTAAATGCACAGGATGCCTTTTCTGCTGCTTGGCGTTTTTAAATCAAAGCAGTAGCAGATGATGTTGATTGCATGACGTGTTATGGCCTTTTGTAACTCCACAACATTTAGTTAGAAATATTTATGTTGAATTTTAACGTGTTTAGGAACTTTAGATGTAAAAACACAAGTTTGGAAAACATCGAACACACACCTGGCTGCTTTTAACTATTTTCATGCACAAATGCTATATATACTGTGGGTTTAAATAAAGGCTCTGAATACTTTATTCACCACTTCCTACAGAAACTGTTGGCAGCTGGTGGGAAAAAAAATCTTGCAAGTATTTTGCTGTTTGGTGTGGATTTCCTTTTTTTTTTTTTTTTTTTTTTTTACAGTTAAAGAAATGAAAAGAAAATGGTTTTAAAAGGCTTTCGATATGCAAGATGACAATTATACAAAAATGGTCTTGTCTGTTTATTGTAAGTGTGATTGTACTGTAAGTGAAAAACACACTGCACATGGAATAGCTTTTGTAGAATTACTTACTAAGTCCAACGCTGGTGGGAAAACTTTTAACACTGCTATGACACAAATACAACTGCAATGCATATGCACTCACTCGCACACAGTAAATGAAGGATCACCTTTCAGTAACCCACTTTAAAGTTGCCTGTTGACAGGATGATCATATTTGCTGTCTAGACAGTAGCTGGCTGAGGAGAAAACCGTGTGGTTTCCATTCATCTCTCCCTTTCTATCTCCTCTCCTTTTTATCTGACCTTAATCCGAGGCTTTGTCTTTTTCCCTGGTTTAACTCTCATTTTCTCTTTCTGACAATGCTTGGAAGTTTATACTACTTCTCCATCAGCCTTTCTTTTCACCCTCAGGTTGTAAAAGCTGCCACATGTATGTCATGTTTGGATGAGACTGAGTTTCAAACACATATTTAACCTTTAAATCTTCAATGTATACAGTGGCAAAGCTGGATCCTCAATAAACCTTAACATGGTTTACATCATCAATCATATCAATCTGACAATTTAACAAAACTTACAAAGAGCCTGCAGCAATTTAAAAATGTATTTTGAAGGTTTTGAGTTGCTCTTTAAACATGCAGCAGATCAAATTAATGTGTTGGAAAAATTCATTCATGGCCAAACAATGAGTGGGAATAGTGTCTGTGAGATTTATGACCAGCTTCTCTGTTTATCTTCACAGTCTTACTCATTCAGTCATGTTACCAAAGAAAAAGATTCTCATACTAAGGAGCCAACTTTTGAGCCACCAGACCCCCCGCAAACTTTGATTCAGGAACTTCTCAACCCAATAAAAACTTACTTAATGTTTGTTTATGAATGCCGACATTGCTGAAGGTCTTCAGTACATGCTTGCCATCACATAATAAATAACAGTTAATTTAAAAGGCAGGTTAGGCCTTAGCTGTATAAGACAGCTCTATTCCATCGAAGTAGCTTGTGCTTGGGGTTGCCAGGAAAAATACTTTCCTTCGAGGAGAACAATTCATCTGTGCCCCTCTTGGGGAATAGGGTAAGGGTGCTGGGGAGGTCAGTCGTATTGCCCATCGACTAACCCTGGCACATACTCATGAAACCTAAACAAGAGAAAGTGAATACACTTTGGAGTTTGAGTTCCGCCTCCTGGGTTGCCTGCTAATTAAGCTGCATTTGTCTTGGCTTGGAATCAAGCTTAATATTGAACCAAGATCCAACCAAAGAACAGCACTGCAGGAGAACAGAGGGGAATCAGCTGAGTGCTGAGAGGAATTGCAAGTGTGGCTCCTAGGAGTCTGTGGACCTGTAAGCATCATACTGTACCTGTCAGAGGAGGGATGGCCAAAGAAAAACTGTTCAATAAACCTGGCTGCCATTCACATTAGGCACTGGTGAAGATTTAAGATCCTTTACTTAAAGCACAAAAGAAGTAAATTCATTCAAACCTTTATTTATTTATTTTTTTTACTGGCCCTGTAGGGATATCCAATGAATTCATGAATTTAACCCATTGTGGTAAATGCGTGAAAGACTGTGAAGCCAGTAAAGGCACCCTGGGACCAGCTCCAGGTCCATGCCAGTAGCTATGTCAAGGCACTGACAGAAGAATTCTAACATATACTGAGCAAAAATATAAATGCATCATGTACAATATTTGTGTAATACGAGATGCGTGGCCCAAAATGAGCTCATGATGTCTTATAATTGTAAAAAAAAAAAAAAAAAAAAAGTTAATTTTCTTAATTTGTAAACAAACTTTGTGTCCATGTCTGCAAGTAAGCGCTTGCTCAGTGATCCAGTGATTCCACCCAAAACACAGCTGTGGCAGGTCCAGATGTTGCTCAAACAGCATCAACAGTGTTCAGGCACTCCCTATACTGGAGACAATAAAAGGACACCTCAAAATGTCACATTTCCTCAAATGTCACCATACCACAGATACCACAAATCATGCAGGAACAGTTCTGGATAACATCCCATAGACTCTGTGTAGCCCTCAACAAGGAGTGGAATAACATTCCACGGGCCACAATTGACAATATTGTCAACTCGATGAGAAGACGATGTGTTGCTCTACGGGAAGCCAATGGTCGACACACAAGATATCGAGTTGTGATTTCTTTCAACCAGCCCCCACCGTGTCCACATGAATGTCCCTGAATGCCAGACGCCACCATCGTGTTCTAACGGACAGTAATCTGTACCACATAAACTGTCTGCTATTTAATATATTGTGCAACACCTAATGCTATTAAATTGTATATTGTCACATGGTGCTTTTATATTTTTGCTCAGTGTACATGCAAAAGTCAACCCAATATGCATGTTTTTTGATAACAGGGGAAACCTTAGGACCTGAAAGAAAGCTGAATCCCACACATGGCAAACTCTGAACCTTCTTGCTGTAAGGTGACAGTGCTAACCATTATGCCACACTGTTGCCTGAAAGTGGCTGTAGTGGATAGTTTTGTTTTTGTTTTTGCTGGAAAATTCCATAAATACCTTTCAGCATATTGTGATTCATGTTCTGAGGGGACATCAGACTCCTGCATCACCTTTGCCTGTAGAATATTAAGCCTGTGATAGAAATTTTGACTTATCACAAATGTTTTCAGACAGGTGCAGTGGTTAAATGCGCAATATTCGGCACCATGTGTGTAATGTAATCGCCACTATTTGAGCCAAATTACAGCAACATATTGAATTTGTATGTCTATAACAGTCAAAAAAGTAATTACAGCTGAAGCTTCATTTCCTTAATTTCGCTGCCATTAAACATTGGTTCTGCTGTTGTTGTGTTTTGCACAGACGCTTATTGTGATGCACATGACGCCGGGATCAACACAAACGACATGGAGTGTAGCTCAGAAGAGACGAGGAGGAAGACAGAAAATATCTACATCTTCATTTCATTGTAACCATCACTTACCCCTTTAAACTTTTGCACAAACATAAAAAAAAATATTTGGGTTTATTTTTTAAGTTGTGTGTTAGTTGCATCTTAAGTTGTAAGCAAGTTGGATACAAACTTGTTGAAAACAGCAGTGCACATATAGTCTGTAGATGTTATTTGACTTGTTTGTTGTGATATATTTTAATACTTTTATTCTGTGGTTATTGTTGTCATTTCTATACAAATACTTCTATACATCTTTCTACTTTTATATACTTTTAGTGGTTGTTGTTTCAGCTACTTCTGGAATAAAGGATGAGTTGGTTGTCATTTTCAGACATGCCTTTTTCACATTTTTTGCTATTTTTTTCCCACCTATTCAAATAATCATTTAATCGAATCAAAGAAAATACTCTGTAGCTGAAGCTTTATATCAAACAGTAGGTTCTCTCACCACCTAAGGGTTTTATTTGCACCTGTGTGTTGATGGCAAAAAGTAATAGAGCCAGATATATTCGCCTCAAAGTAGCAGCTGAGGCTGAGATGGCACAAATACAGTATGTGGGAGTATACGGCATGAATACCATTTCTGTGATGTTTGGTTTGCAAATCACTCAGAAAGTAGCTGATGCATATTCAAAAATTTGCTTGAGGTCAGTGCGTCATAAATCACACCGCCGCTTAGTTGCAATATGAAAGCCAAATGCTGTAAAGATAGCCGTTTGTGGTTTTTAACTACAGTGCTGCAACACAGTACTTAAATTCTTGACTTCTAATAAGAGTTTTAAATGTTTTTTCCATTAAGTCGGCCTTCTGCCTTTAATACAGAGAGTGAACATGAATATTAACACCGAATCTGAAAGAAAATGTGTGTCAGATGACCTATGATCCCTGTTAAAGCGGCCCGTCGCTGATATGTAAGGCTATCCTGCACATGTGAACGTTCATATAAGTCCTCGTGATCCTGCTTTAAAGAGCGGTGGTGGTGGGTTCAAGCAGATCTGTTGTTTCAAAAGAAATGTCACTAGATCTGATCACTGTTCAAAGGGTGTAGCGGGCTGCTGAATATTCTATATGCGGAGGTCAAAAGGTGAATTAATCAAGCATGGAAGCTTTGGAAAAGTGTGTGGAAAGGTCATTTATATAAGGAAAGACACATCAAGTAGAAAAATGTGCTGCTCGCTTAAGAATATAGCATTTCTTTTCAATGCTAAAATATAAAAATATAAAAGTGTAACATGAACGTAACCTTAGGAAAGTAGAAAAACCCAAAAACGTTTGATCGCTTGCTACAGATTCCTCTCAAATTACGCCAGGACCAATCAATTCCCACAAAGGGATGATGAGATAGGCAAGCTAGACGTCGACTTGTCCGACAGCGGCGGCTCAACACTCCCACCCGCCCAATCAGATAAAACATCTGGGTGAGAGATCGGCTTAAGAAAAACCGCCACAGCCAGGACTCATGCCTCATCAGAAGGTGATGACAGAGAGAGAGTAATGCCCCACCCTCAAATGTGCAACATATGCCTATTCTGCTGTGGGTGTTAAATCTGTGGAAGCTCACATGCGCTGCCCTGTTTCACATCGAGCGAGGTCATCCCGCACTTCGATTACGCTCTCACTCCCAATGTCCCACGATCATCACTCACTCGGATATTCATTACAGAGGTGTAACATGTGATTTCTTTCCCTCCTTATAAATACACCCAAGATATCTCTAGTGATTTGAACATTTCTGTTTGAAACTAAGAAGCCGACTGGGGAGATGTGCTGATAATGCTTATCAGCAACAAGTGCGGCGGTTTTTGATCAAGCACTTACTGAGTCTTCTGGTTTTTGGCTGCCGTCATGGAGTGGCTCTTCATGGAGGTGGTCACGCCGGATCAGAGTGAATTCTCTAATGAACACCGCGTCCCCATCGTTGGCCAATACAGACACCTAAACAACAAAAAAAGTGTCAAAAGTAGGGCTGGATTCACAAACACGGACACTATAAAGCGACTAAGACTATTTTGTGAAAGGTCTGAAAAGAGATATCTAAACTGACTGTCATTTAGAATCAAAGTGTAGGAATGTGTATTTAGTACAATCAGCCAGTTTTGCGAGCCTTAAGGCCTTCGCATTTTTTTCATATGATTTATTTGCATGTCAAAAACTTTTCTCAAACAGCTGTTTAAGTCATGAGTACTTCCACACAAAAAGGTCATGTTTTCTTTCGTAGTGCAAATAAAGTAGTAGTGCATCGACCAGTTAGTTGAGTTGAGTGAAATGCATGTCATGTGGCAACAATGACGAGTCCGGATGTGCTGATTTGTCACCAAGCAAAGTTATTATCGTTAACGAAAACTAACGAAATGATGAAAACTAGAATTGAAAAAACACTTTTGTTAACTGAAATAAATAAAAACTATAATTAAAAGAAAAAATGATAACTGAAACTGTATTGTGTGCTCTCAAAACTAACTAAAATGTATAAAAATCGTGGATAAAATTCCCTTAGTTTTCGTCTTTGTCCATGTCGGACTGATATGATATTTATTTCACTCGAGCAATTTTATCTGGCAGCATCATACGGCACTTCACGGCCTGTCACTTCTTGTCACTTGTCGTTTACAGTCAGCTACTCGTCCTCACTTTACCTGGAAACATGGAGACTAAAGTTGGGAGAAAGCAGCAGAGTCATGTTTGGGATTTATTTGAATATGATGGTGAGGAAGAGAAAAGATATTAAAAAAAAAAAGGAAAACTAAAATTAAGCATTTAGAAAAAAAAAAAGAAAACTAATAAAAACTAGCAAACCTGCTCTAATAACTAATTTAAACTAACTGAATTAGAGAAAAAAATTCAAAACTAAATAAAATTAAACTATAATGAAAAATCCCAAACTATTATAACTTTGCACCACAGTGTTTTATTAAGAAATACGGAAATAATGAAAAACTGTGTGGAACAGCACTGACACACAACTAGACCATGGGTGTCATGCATTCAGACCACGGGTCAAAACCGGACTGCCAGAGGATCCGATCCAGTCTTTGAGAGCTGTTATACAGTCTGACGGCTGTGGGGAGGAATGACCTGCATGGGCTGGTGAGCTAAAAGCTAAAATTACATGATGAAAATGTTTACATAAGCAAACTATCCTCGCACAAAAAATGTGAATAATCTAAACAACCATGAACCACTTGAATTTTCTTTGTGGTATAAGTGGTATCTTAACAATATTCTGCCTATTACTGAATGTTTTGTGCCTTTGTAGATCTACTGGGATCTGTAAGTTGTAATGCACATGTGTATATGAGAAGCTGCAGCATAATATAGTTAAAAGTGCATGCTTTTTGCACTAAACCAAGCAGGAAAATTAAGAGTTAATATTAATATGTTATTATGTTATCATTTTACTGGTCCGGCCTGCTGGAGAGCAAATTGGGTTGTATGTGACCCCTGAACTAGACTGTCAGGATAGTGAGCAGTTCCCCTCATGTGAACGTCATGAATCAAATACAGTTTGCTCTGTGTTTGTCTTTTTACCCAGACACTGAACATAAATCAAAAGGAACTGAAGATGTTGAATCAGATGGATGGAGACACCCAGGCTACAAACAAGCCTCGAGTGACGTTGAAATCACTATTATTTCTATCGAACATCCTGGCCTGAATATATTCAAATCCTTTACAGAGCAAGTGATGCAAGTGTCGCAAATTTACATCCCCGCTGGTATGAATAGATTTGATGCGATATATTCATGGGGGACTATTTTGCAATTTCATTTCATTCATTATAGCCCTGGTGTGTAAAGGCCTTTACTTAGTTCCATATGAATAGGGCTTCAGGGATGCCCACTTAGTCTACTGATGAAGATATGGAAATGTGCATCTCATGGCAAGACCAATTGTGACCACTTCAGTAAAGCTACCAATAATGGAAGATAAGCATTTTGAGGTGAGCATCAGGTTATTGTTGAATTTACCTACAGTTAACCCTGTAAAACTGGAACCATTAAATCACTGACAGAAAATTCCAGTTCTTTGAAACTGGAGCCTTTATTGGTCCTTCTGAACAACCAAAACATTTTTCTTCAAATATCAATTTTCATGCATGAGTTTCAATTTTGTATCATATTTGCTACATCAGGTCTCAATGCTCAAATATTATTATTTTTTGAACAAACAAAAACATAATATAACACAAACATGTCTAATAAATTGGTAATTCCTTTTCACAATTTTCTCAGTTCTTCCTCCTTCCTCATTAATGACAGTCTTGTAGTGTCACTGGAAAGGCCTCTGGTGAACGAATTCCTCCCCCCTGGTGGATTATCTGTGTATTGCATGTATCTAATTGTACACATCAGGTTTTTAAAAAATATATATCACACTGATCATGCAGAGGGCTTCAAAACTCATGTATCAAATATGATATGTTTGACGTTATAGGGTTAACAAGTAAAATCTGACAATATTTTAATATTTGTAATGGTTGCTGCTTTTTAGTAGCACCCAATAGATTTATTCAATTGCATCGCTTTCCAAATGTGTAAAAGTTACTGAGTTTTCCCTGAAAATGGTTTTTATATAATGCACTGACACATTCATGACTCACTAACATGTGGTAACATGGGGTCATTAAATGGGCACGGTACTGCTTTACAAAAGATGAAAGATTTGTAGACAGGAGATATACTTGAATGATGAGATTCTATGGCATGTTTTTCTCCACAGAATTGTGGGACTTTACAGACCTATTCAAGATACACCCAATAAACAAACTGTTCACATGACTACGTATTTATGACAGCTGCAAAGCCGCTGTTTTCTTCCAGTAGATTTGTATTTTACTGTTCATTATTTTGTAGGTGGATGTCATTGAGTGGTGCGTTGTATATCATCATCTTCCCCTTTTGTCTCTTATTTTCTTTCACGAAATATAGAGTATAATGTGTTCATGTCACAGTCAGTTACACTCCCACAGGACAGTAAATGTCTCACACCTGTATGTAAGATTCGTTTTTAGTTTTTTTTTTAGTATATTTCTTTATTATACTGTAGACAGCCCCAATTAATAAGCTGTATCAATAACAGTAAAAAGGGCAGCTTTAGCTAACATGGCTAGTATCCTGCTGTAGTCCCCAGCCTGATGACAATAGGCACCCTAACAAACAATATATTACAGCACATTAATTAAATAAATAAATGCTATATCTATGTAAAATCACTGAAATAAGAATACTCTTAACAAAGGTGTAGGTGTTTGCTGATGTTGTCAAATGATCCGTAAATTGTGATGTTAAGCAAAAGCAGTTTGTGGGATCTTCAGTATTTATTTTTTTTACTTTATTTAAAATAACATTATTCATATTTCTTTATTTATTATGTTCATACAACAGATTACTTTTCATTTTTCTGGATAAAAAGTAAAAGAATCAAGACACTGTAGACCAGAGCAAAGTAATGCAACATTTTTCTGTTTCCAGACCACTTCATTTAACCACTTTATTTAACCACTTTACTCTGGAGCAATGCTTATGGTAGAATTGAAGTAAATTGCAATAAAACTTTGCGATCATTTACTGAGCATTACATGTTGTTTCTTTTGGTTTGTGTTCTCAACCACATGTCGTTCTTGATGAGGGGAATCGTTGCAGGCTCCAGTGGAATTCACAGCAAAAGAGACCTGATATCAGAAGACTAAGCATCCCACCTCTTCAGGGGGACGGGTAGGGGGGCAGAGGGGCATCTTGGTCAAGGCCCATTACCAGCACAGCAGGGCCCGCATTCTCAAGGATGCACCAAGTCACAGAGTGGGGGCCTTCAGCTGCTCTCCGTGGGTCATAAACACCCTGTAATGACCCGGGTCAACTGCCTGCCTCACAGGCTTATGCCAAGGCAGAGAGACGCAGAGTTGAGGTTGTGGGTTTGGGGTTCTTTAGGTGCTTCACATTGTAGGGGGTTACATGCTTTTAGTTGTGGGAGGAAAAACAATTGCTGCTAAGCAACTGCAGCAAAACTTACACCAGTCTTCTGTGGGAAAAGTGCCACAGACCGAGTTAAATAAGACAAATCAAATCTGGTCTAAAGCCCCACACTCAGCGCTGCTTATCTGCAGTCAGTTAGACGGTGGAGGCATCTGTAACAGCACATAAGTCACTGCAGTAAAATGTGGGTGAGATCCTCCTCGGATGACTGAGAGCATAATGTGCGGGCACATTTTTGCAGAGCATGGATCTGCACATGAGACAGCTGTTGGCAAATAATGGTACATTTTGATTTATTGACTTTAAACGTTCCCTTAGAATTAATTAGGAACCAAGAAGTCATCTCTATATAGATCTACAAGCGATGACATTAAAATATATGGAAGTTAGAGCCTAAATCTACTAATTTTCCACCCAGGTTTGATAAGGCTGTGAGAAACTGGTAAACTACAAAACAAGAAATTATGCTTGGAGATTGTCACAACATTTTTTTAGACCTTCCATAACCCAGACGCTCAAATGCATTTAGGATGCGAAGACAAATAACTGATACAGACCTTTGCACTGAAGCATGTCTTTTCATCCACCAATGTTGGAAATAAAATGTTGCACACCCACAATCCAGGAGTAAAGCAAACATGAGTCAAGTATATGAGCGTTAAGAGAAGTTTTGCCGATATGTGAGTGTGTGCCAGCTAAAATGTACTGAAAACCACTTAAGTGACCAGATGTCCTCGCTCAAGGCTAAATGGAGGCCCGATTAAGATGAATACACTGATTGTGTCTTTCTCTGGAGATTTTCCTCCCTCTTCCCAAATTGTTTTCTCACACACTTTTAGCGTCCTAACACCATACGTGGCTTTTCTAAATCTGACAGCCATTTCCTTGTCAATGTCAAGTTTGCATCCATCCTCCTAAAAGACATATGGGATATAGTGGAACCAGGCTGGAGTACAGGATAATGCTACAACTGAACCCACCTTAACTGCGGTCTTAAGAGCTATCAAACTTATTTTTGTAAGAAAACATGCTGGTTGTTCAGTGCCAATGCCAAGGTCGCAGTACACTGTAGAATAGACGTGGTCTGGATATTTCTAAATATCTATACTTTGAAGCTTATTTGCTGTGTTTAAGAGCAACTTTTTTCCTCCTTCACACAAACTGAAACATTCCTGTATTGAGAAGTACAGAGCACAAGTTTAGCTAGGGTTTAGCTATGCTACTGACAGTTTTTAGGCATATCTTTTTAGCTCAGTTAACTGTTTTGTTCACTCTTACTGATCTAAAAAAAGCTAGAAAAAAAAAAAGCTGTGAAAAGTAAACGTATGCTGCTACAAAAAAAGGGCGCTGCAAAAGTATGCTGTTATGTATTTAGCTTAGCAACTAGCATTAGCTGCTAAGCAAAATAGAATGATTAGCTGATTAAGAGAAGCAGATAAAACAGAGCTACAGAAGAGTAAAACTACACTGGCCATTTTAAGACAAAACCCAAAACTTTTCAAGGATGTTACTGTTGTTCCCTGTTGGTTCAGCTTATTGTTAATGTTGCTATTGTTGCTGTGAAAAATAAAACTCTAGGCCTTATTATATTATGCATTTTATTCAGTCAGTTTAAACATCTTAAGAGTAACATAAGGTCTGACGCAAAGGTGGTAAGGACCTCAGTTCCAGAATGAAACAAAGGCTGAACAATGTTAAAGTTGTAATAGCACTGGTGGCCACTAGATGCTGCTCCAAAAAGCCCTTGTTCCTGGAGATTTACATTGAAATTCTTGCTAAATGTACCAGCAGTTTTTTTTCAGGACTCATTCTGGTTTCACACACTTTATATGGACTCTTGTAATCTTGTGGTCCATCTTTCACCTCCATTAATAAAATCCAAGTCGAATAAGAGCTTTGATTTCTATTAGTTTCGATTGGCAGCCAAGTCAGACTTTTAGTTCCTGTTCATTTAATAAAAAGCTTTTTTATACTAATCAAGACCTTGAGAGTAGTAGTAGTTAATGGGTATGAAATGACCTTGTTACTCAGTGCAAAGTTTACAGTTTTAGTGAATCAGTAAGCTAGCGTTTAGAATTTGCTCACCCATGACCATCATGCTCCTGCAACTCCACCCTTTTTGCCCAAATATGTTCACTATTGCAGCCAAAAAGCCAACTCAGCAACCATCAAATCACTGTTCATTGGCCTCAAAAGGTGTGACATCTTGTTTGTTTGTTTTTTTTTTACATCCACTAATTAAATGTAGTCTATGATTAAGGTTAAAATTGCATTTCGCCTACATGATGGCATATGTTTTTAATTAGGCAGAAGCCCCTATCACCACTACATGGAGTGCCTTTCCTCTACGGGATCTAATGAGTATGTTTGATTTTGTACATGCACTAACTCAAGCCATGTTTGCGTTTATTTGAAATGAACATGACAGGGGTTAAGAAAACACATATGGATTGGAGGGCAGCGTATGACTGAAAGAACCCACTCCAACAGGCTCGGCTACATGCATACAAAGCTACTATCCAGTGTGTGCATGTGTGTGTGTGTGTTTGTGTGTCAATGTGACAAAGGGCGAGGGTGAAAGAAGAACAGGGAACCAGGCCGGTGATTCATTAACCTCCAAGGCGACTTAGATTTCAAAGAGCATGTTTCAACCAAGGAAGAGGAGAGGAAGTGAACTCTAGGGCAAGTTGGGTCTTCAGAAGCACATAATCAACAGTAATAACACCAACCTGATATTATAATTGAGCTTTCCTATAACATAGTGCCAGCTTCCACTGTTTGGGTGGAAACTGTGAAAAGCAAGCGACTTTTGCCATGTTGCAGTAGGCCAAAACCAAGACTTATGTTTCGTGCACTGCTGCATTTGATTAATAAGACCCCGTCCAATGTTTAGATAAGGACAACCCTTTCTCAAGACTGGCTCCTGTCTGAATGAAACCTAAGAGGAAAAGATATTTTTGCTAATCCACTTTCAAGGGGATTTATATTAGCTTTTACTTAACACATTTTGAAGGAAGAAACATTGCGGCCTTCTTTTCCTCTCCATCTTCGATTCTCTTTTCATAAACTAAAAAAGGGGAGTCCATTTTCTCATGAGGACTTTTAATACATCCATACCTGGCCCCCACACATCGATCCATGGGAGGATTTTTCCGCTTACCATGAAGGAACTACAGGATTATGATGGGCTTAACTCAATATTTGCTCATTACAGACCAAAGCCCACGGCTACATCAGGATTTTGGGACCGATAAAGGTAAGAGTCATAAAGGCCATGACAGAGTCTTGGCTTGCCTTAGGCAACAAGACACTCTTTGGTGTAACAGACGAAAAACTGTTCTGGTTACAATTTTCACTTCAGGCGTTTACACAGGATACCCACAATGCAACAGCTCATAAGCTCTCTGGGAAACCAAATAAAACTGAAACACCACTTTCATCACATTCTCTGATTCCTGATGGATTATTTAGTTATCTTAACGTTCTTCCTCGGACAGCCTTTGAAGATGTACCTTCTCAGCCAAATTCCTTGCAACTTGATTTACTGATCCCTGTCTCCCAAGTGCTGTCTGCTCTGTGAGCATAAAGCTCAACTTGTCTCCATTACTGCCCTTTTTTGTCTTCTTCTCCCACCACTTCTCTTCTCAGAGCTCAACAAATAAGAAGCCAGCTTTGATAAATGAAAAGTTTTCCTGGCACTGTCACCACATCCGATGCATTCATGCTCTGTTACACCCATGTTTGAATGTCTCATAACAATGAGTGGTTCCTTCCTAATGATGCATGAGCATTTATTTAACACAGTCCCATTCAAAGCATTTTTTTTCAGTGTTTTGAAACCAAAGTAAAGAGAAATATCTGTTTAATACTAGGCTATTCTACTAGGAGGTAACATGCCAAAGCAGAAAACTTTATGTCCTGCTGTCATACAATGTCATTTAATCAGTGCATAGTGTATAATTTGGTGTGCCAAATGAAAAACATTTACTGTCTAGACAATTTGACTCTGCAAACAGCGTAACAGACCGAAAAAGGTCAGGCACTAACCTGCAAAACTATGCAAATATGGATTATACCAAGAAGAAGAGAAATGCTTGTCATCAACTTAAGTGTTTTGTCTATTACGTGCATATAAGGTAATCACCAACAAAACAGAACAATCATACAGACGTCAGAAAGATAAAACGTTTGTTTGACTAGCACCGCCAGCTGTGAAATGGTTATAATTACTGAGAAGAGTGTTGATGATGTCAGAATTCTCAATAAAAACAGGACTTTGACCAGAATGCTTAGTTTGCAGAAGCATATTTTCCTCACAACACTCAAGACACTTCATAACATACCTGATTACACATCAGAGCAAAGCAAGAGCACATTCAGATGTGAGGGGTTTTCTCAGGCTTGTTAAAAGTCACAGCCATGGAATCAACCATTTCATCTCAAAACGGCAGCTTCCCATTTGTACCGTTCAGGAGACACAGTGTCGGCTGCATAAAATATGAAAGCGTAAGGAAGAGGAGCTCCAAGGACTGGTATCCTCCAGATCTGGCCTTAGTGAGGAGCAGGCTGTGCACCAGGAGAATGTTAATGGACAAAGAAAGTCAATGGACTGGTCATGGAGACATTCTTGACACCTGCCAGGAACTTGCTGAGAGTCTACACCTGGTGAATGCTTTGGCCTTGACAGACTACAAGTTAGAAAACTAGAAGAAAGAGGTGAGAGCAGCACTTCATTATACATACATTTATTAAAATCAGGCACATTTAAGTTAATCCTATAATGATGAAGAGGTGGATTTGGTCCCTGAGCACTGCTCTTAATTTCCTAAATACTAATACTAAGGCTAGGTGATGTGTGTGTATTACGATGAGTAAAATGCAGACAGAATTTCTAATAAATTGAGGTAACCTTAACCTTTAACCTTTTACTTATGGCTGCATAACCAAAGCTCTTTCAGATCAATACAGTATACTGTATTATCAGGGTTCCCACTCTTGCCCTGAAATTATTTTCCAGGACTTTTCCAGGACATTTTCAGCCATGACAGAAACAAGTTATCACATCATACACTAACCCATTCCCCGCCCCCCATTCTTTGGAAGTGTTCTTTTCAATAGTTGTAACTTGCATTTACCCAGATTGTTTGTATGTTTCTTACTCAGACATTTGATGTGCAGTCTATGGCTATAATTTATCTATGAAAAATAATTATGACAAATGTATCATAGAAT
>JAPQRP010000012.1:13552886-13565200 GCA_037367295.1 Apogon hyalosoma | reverse complement strand
TAAATGTTGTGTTCAAGGGAGCCATAACTAAGCAGTTTCATTCATAACAATATGCTGCATACACACACACACACACAAATACAAACATCTGTCCTCCTTCATCATATCAATTCGGAGAAAGGATTAAAATTGACAGCTGGGTAGCACAATTACAACACAAATGTTCCACTTACAGCAGGCCAACGGGTTCACGGTGCAGTACATGTGTGCTGCTGCAAGACTGATTCAAAACACCAGGGTAATTTCACACATAAAGGTGACTGGATGATTGATGATAACAGTTTATGTGGGGTTTTGTAGTGGTGCCACAGAAATTCCCTTAAACTCGCAATTCATGTCGAAGCCTTCAGCTGCTCCTTTTCATGCATTTTTTCCACTGCTTTTATTTAATACCAATTTCCAGTTAATTTGGTGAGCACAAGAGCAGAAATCTCATCAAGAAATGAAGGGGAGTTGTACTTTAAGATTACTCGACCAGTCTATTTGATTGGCAAGTTCACACTGACCTGGAAGCTTAAATTTATCACATACTTAATTGGCCATAAAAATAAACAAAAAATGTTATCTTGACTGGAGACATTTCTGTATTCTGGCTATTTTTTGCACAGCAGTTAATACACTGGGCAGTATATTCAGTAAGATAATATTTGCAAACACAAAGTTAACTCAGATCTACTCATTCTCTATTTTATCCATTTTCTACATTGTAAAATTGACAATGGCAAACACTGAGGCTGCCATAATATGCATGAGCCCTCAATGCCAGACCTCCCAGAAGACCAATCCAGTAAAAAGTTGTTTTCTTTGAAATAGACAAAGGAGAAACCTGGCAAGTTTTAGGCCAAATAAATGAAATCCCTGGTGGTATAGCGAAAGATACTATACAAGATGTCTTTACAAGAGAGAAATGATCATCCATCCACAATGAAGACCCCGTTTTCAAACCACAGGGAGGGCCAACAAATTAGTTCCGCAGAGTTTCCTAATCTGTTTTTGCCAGCAGCAACATGCGCTCTGAAAGCCACGGTTCTCTCCAGAGGGCCGTCTGAGGTTACCGCGAATTGTTGTGGCATTCCTGCACCCAAATTAAGCCCCTCATTTGCGGAGCTGCCCGACCAACAAATAATCTTAATTTCCATATTCTGTGGCATTCTTGAGCTCTGATCTCATCTGGTTGGCAGCGGGGTAAATAATGAAATGCTGCCCCACTTCTAGCGTGGCATCTTTATGTAACCCTTTGCTTCATTATCCATAATCCAATCTTCAGTTGTGTTCTGCGTTATTGGAAGCCAGCTGCATACTGGGCACCAAAGTGGAAAGAATTTTGGAGTTATACCAGTCAGTGAATTTTTTCTGACCTAAACTCAACATTCAATTGCTTTCTTATTACAGTGTGTCGATGATAGTGGTCACATCTCTCATCACTCAGGAGCTATAGCCATGTGCTGGTGTATTTAACTGATTAAAACAGACGTCAGCCATTTACCTTTAAAAATTATAGATCCGCTTTTGTCAGTTTATGGACATTCTATGGGAATTTAGGGCCTTGATAGTCTACAAAATACTGATGGTACATGACCGTGGCAGTAGGACTAAACATCTATGAAATAAACTTAAAAAGAGGAAAGAAAACCAAAAATACAATTGTTGATTTCGTCACCTTAAATGTTCAATATGTAAGATGTGTGTATTCTTGAGTGCTTACTTATTGTTTGTATTGGAGTCTTCTTTGTGCAAAGAGCCAGGCATTTGCTGATCTTAGTTAAGGCCATTTGTACGGTAACAACTGTCTCAGTCGCCTACATCCTTCATAACACATGCACACTGATTTCAAAGTGAGGGATTCAGGTTGAAGTTTCCATAACAATCCTTACGCTTGCTCCTGAATGCCTCTCTTCTGCTCTTGCAGCAACAGTGTACAACGCTATTTAACAATGGAGTTGGCTAACCAACAAACGACCAACTGTCAGTGTATCCTCGACTCCAATGTGAACTTCATGAAAGAACGTGAGCATGAACAATACGTAATAAGACACGCCAGCTATAAGAAAGGGGAACATTAGACATATGTCTTAGTTAATTTGCGGTAAAGTCAGACATCGATGACAGAGTAATTTTATTGTCACTGTTTGTGTTGCATCAATTTTGGGTGTGTTTACAGAAGTTATTAGAGCAACATTTCTTAAAGGCAGCCAAGGAAAGAGTCTTTCTAGCATTCAGGTTTAAATTGTTCTGTAGTTATAGAAAAAATGCCAATAGCTTTCACCCAAGTCTCTGTTTGGCAGACGCTCCCAGACATCTCCACTTGACATGACATACTCCTTCAGCCAAACCAACCACAACATCATTGTCATTTTGAGAGACAAGTTGGGGAATCCCAGTAATTTGTGTCTCACACACAAAAGATTAGAAGCTATGAATATTGCTCACCGCTCAACAATGACAAAGTCAACATAATGTGACGTCCTAATGTTGTCCATCTATTGTCTTATGCAGAAATCCCAGAGGATGCAATTATTCCAGATAAGACTGCTGAACAACAACACTGAAACAGTCCCAGAAAAGTGCAATCAAGAAAGATAATGCTTAAACAAAAATACATTTCAACATGACAGACACACAAAATTGAGTGTCTTGAGCTTAGCTAGTCGACGCTGATAATGGGGGGTGATTGCCGAGACTTGTGACAATGATAGCGAGTCAAGAAAAATTATTCAAACATCCCTGTCATTCTTGTGTAATTGCCGACAAGAGAGAACGGTTTGACGAATGACGGGCCTGACATCTGGGACACAGCCAAAGTGGCGTTTGAAGCAGCGGGAGTACAGAGTGGATGAGTTGGTGGAGGGGATCTTGGCACATTTTGTCCTCCACATTCCCGCTGTATTAAAGAGACAGATCGGAGGCGCCATTTGAACTCCTAAACACACCATGGGAGATTTATCTGACACCATGTGTGAGTCCACTACAGGGGCCCCTGTTTGTCTAACTTTATGTCCTGTATGTGAGTGACTGTCCATGTAAATTATGTAGTGTTTACTCTCTGTGTGTACAGTCATAATTCTATAGGGATTGCCACATTTGCTTTACAGTGTGTGTTACATCTTTAAACGTGCAAGCCCTTTGTTTTGTTTTCCTGCTTGCATGTGTGCATATGTGCCAACTCCAGAGCGGTATGTTTATTTGTTCAGTGTTTTCTAACCATGTCAGTTCATTCCCATATAGACCCAGTGAAAGTGAGAGACGGCATATGCTAGGTATGTTTGTTTTTGCATTAGGGCTCCCTGTGGGCTCAGCTGACAAGCGCTCCGTTATCTCAGGAAAATCATTTCACTCTAAAGTAGCAGCAAAGCCAAAATTAGCTTCTGGCTTTCCCTGCACCTCATCTCAATGTCTTTACCTCTGCTATGGTCATTATGTGTATATTATAAGTTTGAGGGAGTTCATCGGAAATGGAAAGATTTAGTCTTAAGGGTGTTACTGTACTGATGTCACTTCAAACTACTACAGAAATTCTTTCCCAAACAAACAATTGTCAGTTAAGATAACACTTAACTTGTTCCAACAGTGGTGCACTCAGAGTGACAGTTTCCAAATATGTGGGAAGAATTACTCAGCATTCTTGAAGTAAGTGCTGTTCTTCTGTGTACAAAACCCAGTCTGTGTGTTTGCCTAATTTTAAGTTTTTGGCCTTGACTGTATAGTTATTGCAGTGTAATTTTTATGTGGATAGATAAATAATCTGCACGCAAACTGTGTTGCCTTCAAGTTTTTTAGGACGCACAAGACATTTAATATTAAACTTGTGTTTGTGCCTTTATCTGGAATCAGACACTTGTGGTAATATCCTCAGCTAAACATTTAAGAGAAAAAGACAGAGACAGAAAGTTGCACTTAGCCATTAAGATGTCAGCTCATGTCTGAAGTCTGAACAGCCTTTTTGCTCATCAAGCTGATGGCAACATGATAGTCTGTGCTTTTCTTCCACCATCCTCGCTCATCTAGAAATGATGCCTTTTGTCTGCACACGCTAGTAAACAGATCAAATGAACGTCAGCTACACAAAGCTCAACATACTGCACACAACGGACTTTATCAGTTGACAAGGGTTGGCGTTCCCAAGCTTATGCGCAGTTCGAGGCAGAGGTCTGTGCTGTATTAAATAGTTGTGTTAAATCTACAGTAATTCCAATCCGGCCCGTGGGATGAATTTGCAAAGTGCAAAAATTCCACAGTCAAGGTTGAACTCATTTTAGTTCAGGTTCCACATACAGACCAATATGATCTCAAGTAAAATAATAGCATAATAACCTATAAAAAAATATATATATATTGACTCCATACTTTCTTCTTGGTTTGATGTGGAAAAAAATAATATTACAATATGCCTATGAATAATGACAACTTCAAAGTTTTGTCTGTTTTAGAGCAAAAAAAAGACATAAAATTCTGAAAATATTTACATTTACAAACTATCCTGTAACAATAAAATGTGAATAACCTGAACAAATATGAACAACCTGAAATGTCTTAAGAAAATTAAGCACAATTTTAACAATTTTCTGCCTGTTACTAAGTGTTTAGTTTCTTTGTAGATCTGATCCATAACGCACATGTAGAAATGATAAGTTGAGGCATAATATTGTTAAAATTGCACAAAATTTCAGTTTTTTCAGCTTATTCACATCTTTTTTGTTTGGATAGTTTATTAAAGTAAGTATTTTCATAATTTAATGGGGTTTTTTGCACTAAAACAAAGACAAAAATTTGGAGTTGACATTATTTATAGGTTATTATGCTATTATTTTACTGGTCCAACCCACTTGAGATCAAATCGGGCTGAATGTGGCCCCTGAAAGAAAATGAGTTTGAGACCCCTGATCTAGAGGAAAAGACATCCGAATGTGGAAGTAAACACTCCTGACACTCCAGCCCTGTAGCTTTCTTCTTTCTTCTGAGCATAGACTTCATATAAAGATGGACAACTTGATGCTGTTTCATGCCACTATGGAAAAGTCAAAGTATCACAGTTCATGGAGCTGCCATGTTGCTTCCGTCACAAGCCACAGAGTCTATGCAGTAGGGGCAGCGATCGCTCATTACAGCAGTCAATCACCTGTTTTTATTTTTGCCGCATTCTCACATCCCCAGTCCATCTAAAATCTTCCGTGACAGCTAGATTTTCTAAACCCAGAAAACAAAACCCAATTACAAAATGCTGAAATGTTATTTTGGAGCGCCAGTTCCCATAACAACAAAAATATTACTCACTGAACTTTTGAGTGGCAATATATTTTAGGTGGAAAAGAAATTGCCAAAAGGTGTAATCCAGTAGAATTATCCTTTAGGATTGAAGGGTGATTTGAATCAACAAGGAAATGGCAGCTAACTTGTGCTTATGTTCATATGGATAAGGAAATTTTTGCCAGCTTTCAATGCTGGCTCACATCTTTTCCCTGTTGACTTTGGTGGTTTTCCTGACAAAATGAATACCCACTGTCATGGTAGAGGTTTGGAAAAGTAAAACGAACAAAATGGTGAGAAATTAAGCTGACAAGCAGGGGAATGGTCAGATGACAGTAAGAGCCCACAGTGGTGCATTTGTCAGCCTTGTTCACCCTGGCTGCGCAGCCTGTACGTACAGAGGAAGGTGGTTGAATACATGCTACTGAAATGAAACGAAAAAGAGGCTCAAGGCAAGGAAAATAATTGAATTTGGCTCGGCTTGAACGTGAGTGTGTGCTCAGCAATGCGGCAGTGTTTGCACAGCTGGAGCATGTGCCCAGGGTCATCTCAGCAGGGAGCAGGGTTTGGCACCGTCAGGCACAGCTACAGTACAAGCCTGCTGAAGAATCACTGAACACGACCCTCTCCCCATCCTTCCCTTTACAGAAACAGGTGAGGAAACTTACACAACGCTCTAGTAACAAAGAGTCTCCTCGTAACACGTCAGCTCAGCTCTGGGGAGACATTTTCAGATAATGAAAAGGAAAAAAAAAATGTTAATTTAACATTCAATGTGTTTAGTAGAATCTAAGCGCAGAAACTGAATACAACTGAAAATAAGAATAACTTTCTATGCACCAGTTCTATCTACAGAGGGAGTAGGTCCCTTCAGTCATGCTGTACTACCATGTTTCTATGGCAACCAAAGATGGATGTCTTTTGTCTTTGATTTTACAGCAGGTGACATCCACCTATAATGTTAGGGCATGGACCCAAAATAGACAAATAAATCTATCTGGATCTAAAGATGGTCTTGGGTTTTTGCATTTTTAGTGGCCACCATAGCGGAAGGTAAGGTAAGGTGAATATAGTTGGTTGATTTTCCAACTTCACCACTAAACAGTTAAGTTACTTAATTAGTTTCTTAAAGGCGGATTAAAATACACATCTACATGCATATATAAACCTATTACTTACTGTTAACATTATGCTTTTTTTTTTGCTAATCAGGAGATCACATGTATCTGGCCTCCCTTTAGCAGGGTTTTATTAAGTTTTGTCTCAGTATTTAGAAAACTAACAATACACTGTGTTGTTCAAGGTTCGACTGCATGTCACCTATGTGCTGTCAACCAGCACATTTATGCTTCACACATATTACCTTAAATTAAAATAATGATACCTTTAAAGTATGAAACACTAAGTCTTTGGAGTTACCAAATGCATAAAAAACACTTAACTGCTGTCTTTTTTTCTAAGTATTTATCTATTTAACCTTTATTTAACCAGATGAAGTCCCATTTACATCAAGATCTCTTTTACAAGGGCAATCTGGCCAGGAGGTCAGTAGCACATGACCTGATAAATACAAGTTGAAAAGATAAATTATGACAATAAATTAGCATTTTAATTGCCTTTGTGGTGTTTAACGTCTTTTCCACAGCATGACTACAGTTCCACCCTAAACAGGACAAACTTGACAGGTTCGCTGGCTCAGGCAGGTAAGTTTCACCCTAAGAGATGAGGGATCTGTCTCTTTGAAATTGCTGGCTGTAGCTTTGGTTTGTGTAAGAAATGTTATTCTTTTTGAGTGAAGAGTAAAACCCCTGGTGGCATGAAACTTTAGAGGAGCCAAGAAGGCGGTTTTGCTGTACTGAGTGGTTGGAAGCTGTCCCTCAGCGGTGCTTAAATCTCCACAAGTTGAGGCACTGAATTGAGGTTTATTGTCAGGAGGAACAGGTATGTCATGAGGTTGCCATGCATCTGCACACTTTGCAACTTCCAACCTGCAGGAAAATGCAGCTTTGAAGAGATTCGTCATGCTCAACTTACAATGCTAACACACACAAAGACAGGATGGTGTCACATAAATCATTTTAATTCATCTTATTCTGCAGCTAGTGGAGGAAAGTGGGGTAAAACAGTACAGTATGGATGTATAAGGGAGGAGGGGTGTACCCACCAGACCCTAAAAACTGAAAATCAGAGGGTCCATTGAGTTTTGGAGCATGCACAGTGACGGAACAGATAACAAGACGTCTAAAATTAATGGAATCGCATTACACTCCATCAATACAACTCATCTACTTATGGAAATATAATACCAGGCTTCTTATCAAAGACATTCAGGCCACCTAAATACCTGAGTAGCTTTGTTAAGGACAACCTCAGACAGAGTTAGTGGAGACATCTGAGACTCTAAAACCTAAATGTGGCATCTTCAACTCCATTGTGATAGACAGTCTCTGGCCATGAAAGGGTTTCTTTTTGGTCTTACATTAAGACTTTCAAAGGCGCACGCCCCTCTTAGAAATTCCTGACAGAATTGACTTGTGCTGGCATCTTGAGTTTCAATCTGATAGCTCCAAAATTGCTTCTGCAACCAAAACCTTCAAAATGTGGTCCAAGCAGCCTTCCATTGTTGCTGGCATGTGTAACAGAGATGCGGGTTTCACATTGTCTACAGATATCCAGGTGACACTGAGAGAACCTGAGGGTATATCTGAAGTCAGAGCAGGATAAAGCCAATGAAAGCTTCAAGTGCAGCTTTATAGCAATACAGTGCCGCTACCAAACACCCATGTGAGCTTTCGAGCAGGGGCACGAACTCTACAAAATCCTTTCCTTGTCACAAATCAGAGCGCAAGCCAGGTTTTTATTTGTCTTAAAAGTCCATAATCAACATAAAATCAAGACAATGTAACATTTCAATAACGCCAAGAAAACATGATATCCAACTAAGTTGCATCTGGCACATAAAATGTCTGATATTGATACAGGTGGCCTCCCAGGCTGAACAATAGCAGTTCCAATAACAGATCCCTTTGGAAATTGTCTGCCCTTGGCCGGGCTCTGTGTTTCTGTTTCCAAGGACTAAAGAACCAACTGGACCCCTGGGATTATCCCGGTGCCCGTAAATCTGATGCCTCTAGCAGGTGGACAGGTAGTGAGCACTCTGTTAATCTTTAAGAGTTAGGTAGGCAGGAAGAAGGGAATTATGGGTCATGGAGAGGACAGAAAGAGAAAGACGTGCTGGACTTGTCCGGTGTGTTGTGAGTGACAACACTGAAAGGTTAAAGATGTGATGATGGATGAACAATGTGTTATTTAACTGCTTATGCCCCTGATTTTGTACTTTTCTCATTTCAGAGACTATAACAAATCACAACTCCCGCTTTAACTGCATGCACTGTTGGACTGACCTGTCATTTAGGCATGTTTTTCCAACCATTGCTCCGGTACATTCAAAGATTGACCTCAATGGGCTCCCGCAAAAAAGGTAATGAGATTAAGCTGCAATACATGATAGTTTAGCAAACCCCATAATTACTTTTCAACATACTGTAACTGAAGTGGTCTGAGAGGACATGTGACTTCTGTGTCTACTCCTTGCCCGTGTTTTCAAGCTGTATTAAGTCTATCCCATGATGCAGATTTTGCTTGATCACAGGCATTTATTAGAGAAATTCCTACTTAACCTGTGGTTTCAGCCTTCTCTTAGATCTGGGGACAGAGTGCGGATCCTGGTGCGTACAGGATGGATCTGCTGGACATAACGGGCCTAAACTGTAAACTATCCGCATCATATATGTTTTGCATACAACTACGTTATAGCTCCATTCTAGCAAGCAATTGTGGACCCCATGAAAGCTAAACGTTGTGGGCCCTTTACAAAATTCAGTATCTTCTCGATTTGTCGGAGTGGGGAGGGGATTATGTACGCGGGTAGGGGCAGCAGATATATACAAGGGGAAGCAGTCCATAACTAACGTAACTAACACTGGCGTGAAGTGAAAGTGAAACTTAACATGCTTTCAACGTCTGACTCCCGGCTTCTATGCATCTATTAAACCACGGACCTTGTGCGAAATTCTTCTAACTTCTTCGAATGTCTAACCTGTATCCATGGACCACCTCCACTGCTCTATGGGCCCCCCAGAAATGCTGGGCCCCATGAATTTGTCACGTCAACCCCCCCTTTACAGCGCCTCAGGTTGCATTTACACAGATCACCCCGTTATGATATTTGTACTATATAAGGTTTTTACAGTGGAAGGTGTATTCAGTCTCTCTGCTCACAAACTCATTCCAATAAACGTTTCCTGCGTAATATATCCAGAAAGCCTCTTGAGCATTCCCTTGTACAAAAAAATTCCCTATCAGAGCTCTCAGACAGGTAGAGGGGTTCAATGTGTGACTGATGGCTGTAATTACCGATCGCTGATCAGATTCTGTCAAGTCCTGAATGCGATTCTAATGCTGTACCGTAATGTGTCTCTTCATGTAACACCATCAGCTCTTCCAATTTTATATTTAGTCTTTTTATTTGGACCAAGAGGAGAGTGCTACAGAAAAAAAAAGGTATGTATCTTCAATTTCTGTTTTTCCCCTTTGTATGATTTTGGCTTCTGAGGCTTTAACATATCAGTTATATAAATAATACTTTTCCTGACATTTATCCAGGCTTTTTTGGGGAATCACTGGATCATTTAATCTCTGCAGTATTCAAAAGAGATGAAATATCACAAAACCAAAAAGGTTAAGAAGTGCACAAAGACGTTTGATACACTGGGAGAAGTGTTTTCCCTTCAAACTTTAGTGATGGAAAGGAACCATTAGTGGCTTGAAAATTCATTAAAAACTCATGCTTCACGGTTATAGTGTCTTGGACCAAGTGTGTAACTTTCTCAACTAAATTTGAGGGTCATAAAATGTTTTCCATCTGATGAAAAAAAAAAGCTTTAATAAACTGTACAGTGAGTTTGACTCCACTAGCTGTGATATTTCTGATTCTGTTTTTTGCGTATTTACCTCATTGACATACCAGAAATTCCATATAAATATATAGATTTATAGATATAATGTACCATATTTAACATTTTATCTGTATTTGTTGTTATTAAATTGTGCTGTTGTATTTCTATGCCACATGATGTGCAGTTTCAGAGAAAACATTAGCTTATTCTTCTTAAAAGTGTACAAAAGAATACCAAAACCCAATCTGGATGCTTAATTGCAATGGATACAAGCAGTGGATCGAATGTCACTGATAATGCAGAAGCAAATGGAAGCACAAACAGCACCATTATGACAAAAGCTGGGTGTGCCTGATATTAATGAGACACAAGTGGTGGATCGGCCCTGATTGGCTTGCATCATCCACATAACTGGGCTATGTAAGGCTGCAGTACAGTACTCGAACTGGGCTACTTGTATACAGGGTAAGAACAGAGCCCGATCCAATCCTCTGACCCGTATAGGCTTTGACATGTCAGACACTGATTGGCATCCACACACACCTACCTACAGGGGAGTTTTGCTGTCCTTTGCATGTGGGTATGTGATTAGTGAGTTAATTTGCACTGTTAAATTTGGGAACTAACCAGCCAACGCTCTGCAACAACCTGGATTAGTGCAGTGGAAAGAAAAACATTCCCCGTTTTGCCCTGGATCATCGTGTAAAAGCAAATGTATACGAACAGTTGGAAACTTTGTCAGTAACTACTTCAGTGCACACAGGGGGTACAGCTCCAGTCAGATACCATTATAACATTTGGTTGTAAAAGTGCACAAAAATACTGCATAAACAAACACATACTAGATTGACAGCAGGGTATAAAATAAGCATGAATGCTCGTGCTAATTTGCCCAGCTTCCATGGAACAAAAACCAAACCTGACATGAGAATGTGCTCACCTCTGGGCAAACTACAACTACATATCTGTTTCTCTGTCTTCTCTCTGCGGTGGAGGAAGTCATCTTGCCCTCAGTGGCCCTCCTCTAAACTCACACCTTCATTCTGCAGAGCGCCGCAAAGGAAGAAGCAACCCAAAGAGTGGGTGTGCACGTGCATGCCACAGTCATCCCTATTACATACTTTCATAGTTTGACCTGAGAGGAGCAGGAAGCCTGAGAGCTGAAGTAGGTTAGAGCCAGGAAAAGGGAGAGGCTGTGGATAAACCCCATAAGTCCGTCAGTGATGCCCTCAGACTGCCTAAATCACCACGGAGGAGTGAACAAGGACTTACAGGAGGAAATTAAATGACGATTTACTACACGAATGTGTCTACACAACACATAATGCTCACTTTTTCAGCTGGGAAAATTTGATCAAATACTTAGAACTTTGTTTAGTTTTCGAAGCTCGACATAACACTGCTCCTCCTCCACTTCATGCGTTTATCACACAAGGATCCAGCTCTTAAATTACCAGATGAAACATGAGGAGACGGTATCGTGAAGAAGTGTTTTTAGTCTAGGGGTGTCAACATTCAGCCTGTGAGCCAAAACTGTGGGATGGATTTGCGAAGTTCAAAAATCACCTTGAAGAGGTCAACGGTTAATCGTGTCAAACTCATTTTATTTTTGTAACGTTATACATGTTGCTTAATGTTTTGTGCATTTGCAGATCCACTGCATCTGTGAGTTGTAATACACGTGTAAATAATAAGCTGAGGCATAATATCGTTAAAATTGCAGTTATATTTCTGAATAAATTTCATTGTTTCATTGCTGTTGTTCACTGCTGTTAAGGATATTCATATTTTTTTGTAAAAAAGATAGTGCATAAATCCAACCATTTTCATATTTTAATTTTACCTTTCATCAGAGAATATAGTTCATCATACTTTTTATCAGAGAAACATGCACCTACCGTTCTTTTACTCAACAGTTGAAGTTATGACGAATAAATGCAACACCTGAACACTGAATATACAGTTGCAGAACAAATTATTAGACCACCCCTTGTTTTCTTCAATTTCTTGTTCATTTTAATGCCTGGTACAACTTAAGGTACATTTGTTTGGACAAATATAATGATAACAACAAAAATAGCTCATAGTAGTTGAATTTCAGAGCTGATATCT
>JAPQRP010000012.1:13517767-13543805 GCA_037367295.1 Apogon hyalosoma | reverse complement strand
ACTATTAGGGTCCAAAGACACAAATAAATGAACCAAAGACTAATAAAAGTGGGTTTAGCAAAATATGACCCCTTTAATTCAATAAAATAAAGTTCAAAAAGTCTGACTACACACATTTTAAGAAAGAAACTCCTCTATGGGAATTCTATGTAAATTCCATTGCATTATGTCGCTTTTTTTCTTTGCTATTTAAATTATAATAACAAAAAAAAGGATTAAAATACTGCCATCGCTTTTCTTCTATGTCAGACCACTCTGAAAACAGTCTTAAGAATCCTTTACCAGGTTAAAACTTCCACGTACCTTGTGTGGAAACATGACTTTAAATCCAAAATGTAGCTGTCTGAACTACATCACATCTCTTGAAATCACTGAATAGTTTTGAGAGGCATATAGCTGGCTTCATTTCTCACAATTTTCCACCTCACTCCATCAGAATTAATACATATATATACACACACAAGTATGCTTTATATTGTCCTTAGTGCACACATGGCCAAGGACCACACAGGTTCTCTATGCAGGGGCATCTTTAAAGGGGAGACCCAGCCCTCTTTACAGGGGCCAGTAAGTCTGCTCTGTGGCCGCTACATCTGTGCTGTGTCACTGCTCACTCCGCTGTGTGTTTGTGTGTGCAAGGAAGTGCAGTTCAGAAAGGCCGCTGTGACCGAGGTAATCCCCGTGAGCAGCCTGGGAATTAGGAGAGCAGATGAACCTTTGGCTCATATGGTCACACCACACATACAGTACAGTAGTCACAAGACTAAACACACACATACGTCACGTGTTGAACTTTTAATAATGTGACGTGCTTTAAGTCTCTCCACACAAAAGTATTTTTCAACGTTAGCTTCCACTGTGCAGAGTTTGACACTTAAGCCATGTATATTTATCACTGGGAGTCTGGTAAAACAGATATTTTCTTATTTCATCCACATGAAAACTCCAGTTTAGGTCACTGAAAATGATCATTTGCAAAAAATTGTGTGTACATTTTGTCAAACTCCATTTCCATGCTTGAATGTGTTCAGGGGGAAACAGATTTATAGGGTCCTAAATGTCACAATATGACACAAAAATGTACTGATGTCATGTGTGACCTTTGCTGTCCTAACCCTAACCCAGTGGTTCCCCACCTTTTTTGGCTCATGACCCCTTTTCAACATCACAAATTTCTGGCAACCCCAAACATTCAAAACAAAGACATTTTTCTCTTGGAGATGTCTTAGCGGGGTCAGGCAGGTGAAGAAATCTTTCCATTCTCTGTTCGGTCCGGTTTTCTGACTGCAACTGTGTCCGGGCAGGTTGAAGCGTAAGTAACGCATACGGTCACATGATCGGGTCAATTAAGATATGCCCTCTCAGATATTATATCCTGTATTTTATTTGAACTGATTTTTATTAGGAAAAGTGTGGTGTTTTAATTATAATGAAATGTATATCAAATCATTAAAAATGTTTTATTTGTCTTTTTTTTTTATCAATTACTAGAAATTTCACGAGACCCCAAGGTTGAAAAACGCTGCCCTAATCCCATTCTACAGTTTATTTATGCAGGTTTGTGTAGATGAAAGCTTTTCTGAAAACAATCTGGTGTGTACGATATTGTTATTGAAAACAGAGGTGGGGAAATATCTGTTTCTATAAATACCTGGCTACACGTATAAATGGCCAACATGAGAGTTTTTTTCTCATGTTACTCTGCAGAAGGGAGAAATTTCTCTGTGCTCACCACAAATTAATGTACAGGGCGGATGTACTGACAGTGACTTCGGAGCCAATCTTGATTTAGTATCCAACATTTAAGTTTGTCGTGTAAAACTGAAGCCATTACTGTGCAAAGCTTGAAAATTAAGCAAAAACACTAATGCAAAGTATTACTATAATAGTCAAAACAATAAGCATAGTTGACATCTTTAAGATTTTAAGAGTCTGATAAGAACTGATTTTTATTTGGGGTGGTGATGAAAGGATTTTTTTTAATGGTATACTTTGGATTTTTTTTATTATTATTATTAATCTTTTTTATTTATTTATTTATTTTATTTTGTTAGCATGGCATCATGACAATCGGCAAATTGAACCAAACTTTCTTGGACTATTTGACGATAAAAAAAGTAATTTAAAAAAAAAATTTAAAAAACACCCATTGTGGTATTTGCATATTGAGAGAATGAAAGAGAAAGTGTCAATTTAACTTTTTTTTTTAAATAAGATTATTGTAATTTCTGGTAGAAAAAACCTATTAAAGTCAAATCATTAGTCGATGTAAAGTGTTTTTGTTATGCTTTGTAACATGAATAAAACAATATCTTTATCCAACAAATATTTAGACGATGGGAAACTGGTGGATGCAAGTTTACATCACTATACCACGGATATATGCATATAAGATGTATTTATTCATATTACATGTGTGCGTGGTTACTGGAATCTGCTTCTGTAGGTATATACATAGTAATCCAAACAGCACATCATTTGTAACGGGGTGTTTAGCCGTGGCGACGCAGCATTTACTCAAAGCACATGTGGCCACGAGGGAAGCAGATGTGAGGACCCCGGGAAGCATCATTAGCCTCGCAAACATTGACTGCAGCCAACCGTGGAGACCCTGCCAGACACCAGCTAGGCGGACCCTCAGTCAGTCATGTTTCCAGCAGATTTAGCTGTCCATCCTTTCTTTCCCCCTTTCACAGAACCTTTCTCACACTCATACGTAACCTCCTTTTACAGTTTCCCAAAAGAGCGAGGTTAGATAGAGCGATAACTGCGCTTCTTCCTCACATCTGTCAGCTTCTCAGCGAGTCCTCCTTATGGTCGTTCCAAGAGGATTTGGATATTTATGTTTTATTTTATACTGCTGACTTTCTACTACATTTCTTCTAGTTCTTGGCCTTTTGCTCTCTGAACATGCTTCATGCATCTCCTCCCCTCTCACCCCATCAATATTGCTCTTTTTTTCCATCTCTACAGTCGTCCTTGTGTCTTTGTGCGTCTTCTTCTTTTCTTCTCACCTAAATCCACATCGGTATCACAACATTAATATTCCAGCTTGTACACTCTGATGTGACACAATCTTTCCGCCTTTGCATTTGTAGGTGTTTGACGGTTTTATTATACTTTACAGCATTTCATTTAAAACAGATCGCAAAAGATGATATTGGATTTTAACAGCAGGCGGTCTTGGCTTTCATCATTTCATGAAACAAAATAAAATAAAAGATCCATTTTCCCTTTCATTCCTTTATTTTATGCACTGGAATCGTGCAAATTTTTCAGATGTTTTCTCCTTTTTCTCTATGCTTGACCTTATTGTCTCCATCATCCTCCCTTCTTCCTTTTAACCTACGCCTCTTCCTTCTTTCCTCTACAGTATCTGATCTGGCTTCCTGACTGTCCTCCCTTCAACACACACCTCCTACCTGCCCTCCCCTCTAATTAGGCATCGCAAAGGGGCCCGAGTGCTGCTTCTCCCTTCTCGTTAGCACCGCTCCCCATCACTCCCCTTGCAATCCCACACCGAGACCGATCCGAGGTCAAGGCCGGGGCAGAACAGGCAGAACTTAGACGCATGTGTTCAAGCCAAGGAACGGCAACTCCGCAAGGCTGCAAGGTTCTGCAGCTCTGCAATCGGCTGTGTGAAAAATGTGGAGACCAGATGATGCACAGAGGGCCCTGGACTGCTGCAAATGAAGTTTGAGCTGGCGTCCAGGAACACACAACAGGATAAAACAACAACGCTCAATCACGCTGATGGAGGGGACGTGGGCTCAGCTACAGATGGAGCCCAAGAAGTTTCATCAGAGGAACAGGATGCCAGAGGCTTGCCTTTCAAGCACGGCAATGACAAATAAACCTCATGATGAAGGAACAAATACATTCACAAGGGGCTCCAGAGGAAACAGAGAGGGGATGGAGGGCAGCCACCTGCAAAATCACAATAGTGCCAAATATCAGTGATGGGCGTGGGAGCTGCAGAGGACGGCAATGCTTAACTGGACACTAAAAACCCATCTGCGGTAATGTTGCCATCTGCTGGCAGATTTTATCAATGCGTCACAGCAGCCTGGTACATATTCAGAGTTTTTCTGTGTGTGTGGCCAAATGAGACAATTTCCATTTCCTTTGAGCTGCATGAATCCACAAAAACTCATTATGCATTATGATATTGAAGAACAACATGCCCTCTTGCAAACACTCTGGCACAGCTCTGCAACATGATTCCAACAAGCTATGTCGTTTGCTGGCACTATCCACTTTGGGCACTCAGTCATAGCATGTTATTAGAGCTCAGCATCAAGTGATTGAAAGGCAAACAACACTATCAGGTTCCACAAGATTTGGAAGAGGAAAAGCAATATATTCTCATCCATATCTTTTCAATTTTCACAGGGCCTGGTTTGTTCATCAAGTCCTGATGTTAAGTAAAAATGAAGTTCCGGGGGTAAAAACAAAAGCGCTCTGTCAGGTTTCGTTTATCTGCCGCTTCACAAGAAACGGGTGTCGGCCATCAGCGGGAATGTCAAAAAACGTCAAAACCAGACAAGCTCATCATCAGCCTCCTCACCAAATCTGATTTTATGAATTTAGGAAGTAAAATCCTTCTCTGATTATTATTTTTTGTGTTTCAACAAAGGCTGCTCTAAAGTGCTGAAACTGGCAGTGCCGCAATTTACAGTGACGTCACAGAAAAATGTAGCTTGGAAGTTACTGCTAGCCTCAAGTCTGGCCACTGGTTTCTTGCAAACACAGCTGAAACTGAGCTTTCTCTGGGACTAGAGGCTGCCATCTCTTGTTCTGTTCTGCAGGACTTTCTTCCCTTGGCCTCCTGAGAATGGTGTGAAGCTACTTCCTTTTGGCCTGGCTCTAACAGCATGAATGCCTGCTTTCTGGATTTCCAGAAAGGGTTGGAAGAGCAACATCCCGGCACACCTGAGTAGGACACACAGGAAACATTGCTACTGTGCCAGGAATGCTAAGAGCACTCCATGAAAAGTGAAACATTTCGTGGGTACCTTAGCGATTTATGCAAACATGAGTACCAGTTAATTCTGGCCTTGGACTGAGAGCAGCATTGCACACACATACACACACTTTTGCACTTCCACACTAAGCAACCCTCAGTCTCACTCCACAGATTAAGGCCAGATGGGAACAATGAGATGAGTATGAGGGCTTTTGCAGCATAACTAAAAACACTCGCTCTTGTTAACGCACTCCAAAAACTTGCTCCATCTATCCATCACCGGCCAGATGTTCTCTGAAGCCTTTTTCTTTACTTCTCAAGTGGGACCAATCCCTCTCAGAATTAATTCACTTCCCATTCCACATGCGTCCACAACAAAGGCACTCGTGAAACCTAATTGGATAGTTTGTGGTCTTTATGATCAAGTGATCGGGCTGAGCAGCGCATTTCACAGAACAAGAGATGTTGTTGTTGACGGACGCTCACTTGGGACTATTTGTACGCCGTGACCCCACTTAATCCTGCCATCAGACCCCAAAGCTTCCCCATCCTGAAGACTTCAATACACTTTGATCACTGAATTTAGACTTTTGAGAGGGATCATTTCCTTGAATAAACACCAAAATGTAATGTTTTTCTGGCCAATTTCCTTTTAAATTCTAGCTGAGTAATTAGAAGGAAGGGATGGGCTGAAGTAGCCATACACTGCATCAAAACAGAAGCAGCCGAGTCATCTGGAAGTTGACTTATATGTCAATTAAACCACATTATTCATCATTAATTCCCCAGAGCAGAGTAATGTTATCTGCTTTAATAAATATTTGACAATCGCACTTAGTTTCATTGTTGTATTACAAGCAAAACAGACATCAAAGCTCATAAATAATGCAGCTTTTAAAGTAATTTGTGCAACAACAACAAAAAAAAAAAAGATTCACTGTTGACCTTTAACATCCACCCACATACGATAAACTCACAAGATTTATTGAACTTTAAGTGCTAAAATGGATCCAGTAATACATAAAAAAGCCCTGGCAGGTGTCAAATCATTTACAGGCACTAGCTTTAATGCTGTCTTTTTATGGGCACTGCCATCTCTAAATCCCCACTGAGCAAAAGGAAAAACTGTTTCTGGAAGGTTCCACATTGCTGCACAAATCAGGGGACTGGAGTGAGAGCAACAAGACCCTCCAAGAATCACTTGAGGTATGTCATTATGTCACCCACAAAGGGAAGTCTATTCCATTTAGGGTTGGAGCCACAGGCCATTTGGCCCACACACACAAATCACACGCAGTACAACTTCCAACAACCATATACACAAATATAGAGACTCTTTCTTTGGTCAAATAGTAATGCGGAGAATCTGACCCAGGAGCGAGGATGAAAGGGAAAAGGCCACCGTGGAGCAAAGACCCCGGGAGGCAGCACTTGTCTGTCCCTGCTCTCTGAAGCAAAGCTCTGGGTCGCTCAGGAGTGTGAGAAGAGATAAATGCCCAGTGCTGACTCATGCTGCACAGTAAACCCGCACAGATGGGAAGGCTTGTCAAAGTGACGGCAACTGTTTTTTGTCATTTTTCAGACATGACACAGACACAACACAATCAAACCACCAGGACTTCTTGTAAAACAGAAGCCAGCACGAGGGCGTATCACTTCTAACATTCTGGAAAATGAACAGCTCATTGAGATGTAATCATTGTCAGCACCGCAAACTGCATTAATCTACTAATAGCATCTCTCAAACATCTGAGACATACAATGAGTCATGTGCCATTTGTCTTCTTGTTTTAGTCTACATGTCATTATTATGTAATAAGGATCGTTTTGGGCCACATTTTAAAGACACACATGGGTAACATATGGCATGAGGGCCCGGAACCCTAACCCATGGACTGTTTCAATCCGGCCCCTAATGTCCTCAAAGGAAAACAAAATCAGGAAACAAATATCAGAGTTGGGTTGAAAACTCCAAAAACCAGAATAACAGACTCTGAATGTAACATATTTGATAAAGTATTTTGTAACAAGCTTCAGCTCACAAGAGAGAAGGAGATTGCAGTGTTCATGGAGTTCAACATCAATAGACATTTTCCAACCAAGCATGATAAGTATGCCAGGAAGTAATCTGTTCATTGCAACAAAGTCAACATGTGCTAACAGAAAGTTCTTGTTTTTTTTTTAAAATGAGGACGGAAATCATATAGTTTAATACATTTCAGAATCACATGTTTCTGTTTTAATCCAATTGTCAAATGTATGGTCCTTCACTTAATCTAACGCCGTGTGACCCTGTGGAGAATAAGGTTGCCTTTTTGAGAATCATGATCATGACCTAATTAAAACTTCCGACATGACGTTCTCTCTAAGCCTCACGCTGATACCTACGTTGTATTTTCACCTCAATATTCTGACTGCAGCTTAATCAGGACCGCACTGGACATTGGCCTGGAAAGAGTTGCAAAGCCTCGAGTGCTTGTCTGTCACTGACATGCACTGATTACAGTGCAGACGTGCTCGGCCAGGCTAAATGGCAGCCAGGGTGTCTAAAGCCCAAATCACCTTGAAGTGCCATTAGCACCTGTCGTGGTCATTTACACATACTGACAGTGGCATGCCGTCCCTGTGTTGGAACCCTAAAATCTGTCTCCAGGGCTAAACAACTGCTTTGTGCTGCCTGCTGTGCACTGCAGCATGAGTGAACCTTTACGCAACCTGGCCTATATGAATGATGCATGTGTATGAAGGACCTTCAGTGACGCTTTTCCACTTGTGATTAGTATGAGCTGAGTGGGCTGATTTGGAAAGTTTGGTCGATGCAGGACTGATAAACTGTGACCTTTTGAAGTCTGACCCTTGCTTTGTCTTCTACATCCACAACTCAACTGTCTAAAATGTAAAGGCAAATGTATGATGTGTGATGCACGTTGACATATTTTTTTTACTTCATTGCAGTTTCCTTCCAAAAAGAGGAAAAGTTTTTTATATTTACTAAGCATCAACGACCCTTTTTTCTTGAATATCACATCATCATCATCATCATCATCAAGTTTGACTGTGCAGCAGCAGGGTTGGACCTGCTCCAGCATCTGCAATGGATGATGAGAACAAACACTGACCAAAGAGAATAGCAGTATCCCTCTTAATAGGCAGCTTAGATGCCAAACTACCAATTAATATGACCAAGTCCTGCATGTTTTGCAGAGAAGGTGAAGATTAAAAAAAAAAAAAAAAGTCGGTAATATCCAAATAAGCACCTGAGCCCTTATTATGTAACCACAGTGACTCTTCTTTTAGCAATATAAGATAGGTCAAAGCAACAGGTGTCTCTTTAGTTCACAAATAAACAGCGCAACATTAAATGCAGACCCGGTTTTACTGAGACTAAACTGCGAATCTGAGTGAAAAGTGACTGAAATGACTGGATCAGAAGTGACTGGTTCAAGAAAACTGAAACCTACCTCCGCACACACAGTGAGAAGCAGCAGTCCAGTCGTCCACCAACAGCCTCCTGTCATCTCTGACGCTCAAAACCTGCCTGGAAACTTGCGCGGAGATATAAAGTGGGATTTGTCGGGCTGTGCGTGTCCGTGCGTCCCGGTCCCTGTGCTGTGGACGCGCTGCGCTCCGGCTCCAGTTTACACAGAGAGCAAAAGCACCAGTGAGCCAAGAACTGCCGGAGACGACATGACACTTCACGGCCGCTTCCAGATATTTTGTTCCACCAGCAAACACGTTGCTGCTAAATTTATGTTTGCATACCAGGCGTGCGTCAGGAAAAGGGGCTCACCCACCTTACATTCTTAAAGAAACACACTCCCCTGGCCGTTACGCGCGTTACGCAGAAACAGTTCCAGTGATGCTTAATGGCTTTCTGCTTCAGTGCTGCATGTAGGCTGGATGACTTAATAAACAGCACACACTTAATTTACCGCATATTTCCACTTCATGTGACGTTTCCAGACTTTCTGGGTTGGGTTTTAACTGAAAACTCATCTCTTTTAAAAAGTATATTTTCTAAATCTCCTGAAACCCAGCAATGTATTTTGTTCTCGATAGGGACAAGAGTTTCACAGCTTTTTTTTAAAAAAAGAAAGAAAGAAAGAAAGAAAGAAAGAAAGAAAGAAAGAAAGAAAGAAAGAAAGAAAGAAAGAAAGAAAGAAATGCTGTCCACTGCAAAGGACATTCCATAAACAAAAAAAAAATGCATCTGAAAAAACTGTTGCATCATGTTTCCAATAAAGGTAAATATTTAATTAAAAACAAAACTTGTACTTTCCTGGGTCTCAGAAGGATATAGACCTGCGCACTGTAAATTTAAAGAGCAATTTTAACATCCTCAGAGTTGGGAACCGCTATTGAAGCGTTAATAACACTATGGTAGTAAATATTTAACTCTAAACTGCTCTCCCTGTTCACCAGCGACCCAAAACTGACATGCAGCATATGATTTTTGGGTCATTTTTGTTTTTTTGGGTTAATCAATAGTACAAACCTGAGATTGGAAATTGTGTTTAATTACTATTCTGACAGTTATACCTGATGTCACTAGTTTGCAGCATGTGCTATATTCAAATTAAGACTTTCTACTTAATTTAGGATCTAAATCACAGCTACAGCGCATTTTTTTTTTTATAATTGTAAAATAAATTTAGACAGTAAGAGGTTGTTGAGTGTCGTCCCACATATAAATATAAGGATTGTCTTTAACTCTGCAAAGCACTCATGATGTCACAACGTCACTGCTACAAACCTTACATCCTCCATATGAAACCTACTTGAGACTGTCCCCCTGACTTCAAACAATGAAACTGTACAATTAGTGCTACCCACAGACCTCTAACACTACTGCAGTGTAAAACCAACTCTCAAATTAGCACTTATCTACTCAACTACAGAAAATTAACATTGCTTGATTAGCTGTGCACCCATAGACTATATCTATAGTCTTCGTTCCTGGTCCTCAAAAGCCACTATCCTGCACTCTTAGATGTTTCTCTCTTCCAACACACCTGTCGGTCATTATCAGGCTTCAGCAAAGCTTGATGATAGTCTTATCATTTGAGTCAGATGAGTTGAAGGAGGGATACATCTAAAACATGCAGGATAGTGGTTCTCGAGGACCAGGAATGAGGAACGGGGGACTATATTGTAGACTTGTTTCTTGAGTTAAGTTTGGTTTAAATGTAGAAAACCACAAACTTTTCACATAACTTTTAGTCCTCAAGTTTATGCCTCAATTATCTTTGCATTCTAAACTGTTCATGTTGTTTTTTTCTGTTCCTACAAACCTACCAAACCAAATGATTGATGATTGACTTTGAGTAGCCTGAGGGATAGTTATTGATGCAAATTTTCCATTATGCAAAAAAAAAATTATATAAAATAAAATATAAAGAAAATGAAAAAAAAGGAAATGAGAACCATATATTCAATCAGATCCATTCAATATTCTTGCATCTCTTCATGCAGTTCCCAATCACAAGCAGTTATGACAAAATTAATTTAAAAAAAAAAGTGTATTTAAGGTCATAACAACCTTGACTTTTGACCTTTGATCATTAGGATATGATTAGATCATTTGTGCCAAATTAGAAAAAAGGAGTCAGTCACGAAGTTCCTAAGCTCTCACATTCATAGAAATAGACAAAGTCATGGCAACAGTGACCTTTGACCTTTGGCCACCAAAATCTTCACTGTTCATACTCAAACATTTTCATCAAAATGTATAACATTCTGCTAAACCTTTCTTCAGATACTGTGTTACAATAAAAGACAAACACAACATCACAATGCCCTATGAACTGTGACCATAAAAATAATTTTAGCTGATTATTAAGTCTAATTGAATGCTTATGTTTATATACTGGATTCCAATTGAGAAATAGACACAGCTTCCTGTAACGTGGCCCTGCGGACGTATCTAAAGAGGATTTCCAAAACATAATGACATCAAACACAGGAATTAATTGACATTTATTGTTTTTTTTTTTGTTTTGTTTTGTTTTGTTTTGGTTTTTTTTACTGGAGGAATATGGAGATAAATACAGACCAGAAAATATTTCTACAACTCATACCATTAAAGTGTTGTGAGGTCACAGGAACTTTTTCATATAGTCTTTGGCCGCCAGCGAATGTCTTGCCATGTACTTGAGTCAGTTTTTACGAATCTGAAGTAATGCTTTCGAGATATTGCATTTTTAAGCGTAACTGGGACTAACCAATCAACAGATACACTTTCTTGTAATGATATAAGGACACATGTTAAAATATATATATATATTGTTAGCTCTTATGTACCTAGTACCTAATCCCATGTCAGTACTCTTCATCTTCTTTCATGTTGAATATACTTTTATGTCCTGCCAGTTCCTCTTGTATTTCGCCAGATTTTACACTTTTCTCACTTCTTTAATAACCCAAACACTGAGCCAAACCGAGTCACATTAGCGAAGATAAAATATTGCAGCTGTCAGTCATAAATACAAGCAGACTAACACCATACTGAGGTCAATTTGATGCTCATTTTAACTGCCTTTTGTACAGTCAAGTATCAGGGCTGTAGCTGGATCTTGGACCATGTGTTAATAACAGTTGTGTGCTGGGCGCCAGTTGAGGATTGTGTGTCCTTTTTCACAGCTTTAGATTTTGATTTAGTCACAAGTATGAAATGCATTAGTCTTTTAAGTTCGGAGGCCGACGCTGCCAGCCCAGAGCCATTTAAGGTCAGGAGGAGTTTTATCTGAACTGAGCTTTGACTGCTTCCGAACTGAGATCAAGTGGATGGAATGAAACGTTCATATTTTTGGCTTTCACTGGCATGATTGAAACCCGCTGTTATTTCTGATTTACCTTGATGAGACCCATGTCATTCCTTCCGGCTCCAATGAAAATAGCAGCTCCCTGTGTGTTGAAGTAGAATGCATTTTTCATGAAACGAAGGTCTGCGTTGTGTCTTTTGACATTAATGCCTGTCGCTACTTTTTAACGGAGGCACAGAGAAAAAAAAAAAAAGTCAAAAAGCCAGTCGAAGCTGATGTGTTTCACTTTTATGAGTACAGTAAATGAACTGTACACAAGCTGTAAAAGAAAGAATAATATTGACTTTAATTTATCATGTTAGGAAAAGACTATAATAGTAAGTGACCACAGTGTCTTCCACTTCAGTCGGGAAGGAATTTTTCTATTATAACTGATGGCTGAGGTCAGCAGCCTCTCTTCTTTTGATCCCGTCATTAAACTGAACAACATTAAGTTTTCTTTGAAGCTCGGCCCACAGTGGTGGGGCATTAGGACTTGCTTGTCACTTCTGAAGCTGTCCAGGGCCACTATAATAACAATGTTCCTTGAAAATGTCATCTATCCTCAGCCTGGTTCAAAGGACTGAAGGAGATATCCTTTGAGAGCCACACAATAGCACAGGTATGTACGGTATGAGCTACCTGAATTACTGTCTGACACGCAGGCTTGAATTCAACTTAATCTTTATTAACACACTGAACACAGGAATGTAAGTGTTTATTTCCCCGGGAGAGGAAAAAAGGCTTTACCTGAAGACTGGAATGGGGGTTGAAATAACTTCCTTTCCACCTCGGGGTTAAATTAATAGCTCGCTGAAATCCAAAGCCTACCTGTTCAGGAGGCTCATTATGAGAAGTCCAGTGTCCCTCAAAGAATCCGTAGGCCTCTGCTTGAACTTTGACCACCCTTAACACCCTACGAGCACCACCGACACCCCACAAAGCCAACGCAAGCACCAGATAATGCTTCGAGACATGAATAGTTTACATTCACTGTGGCTGGTGGTGCATAGCTAAGCCTCGTCCTCATGTTACAAATGCTGTTGCTCTTATTGATGGACATGTTCAGCGGGATCACTTGCTCAAAGCTCCCATCGGCCGAGTTTCAAAATCACTGCCCCGGGCGCGAATGTATTTTTAGGGACTCAACAAGCCTAAATAGCATCTGTCAGTTGTTTGCTCAACGGATCTTGCAGGGACTTTTCTGTGTGGGTAGACAAATAAGTGGTTGAGGCGGTGGCTAATGACAGTCTTTAAGTTCAGATCTTTTGTTTGAATCCAATGATGGGCTGGATGCTAAGTGACACTCTTACAGATCGGGGCCTTTTTTTTTTTTTTGAGGCAGCTACCGCCTTCTAACCCATTTGGACGCACAAGTATGACTTTACAAGTGCAAAAAAGGGCCACAGTATGTACTGTACATGTGTTGGTTTCAAAGTTAAACATACTCAGGGCAGGTCGGTGCCCCCCATATGAGTAACCTAGTTGTGTCCCTTTAGCTGACACCAAACATAGCTGTTTGATCAGTGATATTTGGCCTGAGAGTCAAAGCACTGCTTGTCACATGTGTTCAAAGAGAGGGCAGGAATTTGCCAGATATCAGTGAAAGAAAATGCCCCTCACAGGCCACCGGAGGCAGCTAACAAATTTCAGAATGCACACCTTTTTTCTAGCAAAGCAAACATCTCCAGAGGTGAAATTTAAGGATTAAGCACACAAACTGCTCCATGTGTTGTTGTGGCACTTTCTTAAAGCTTCCACCCACCCCACCCCACCCCGCGTGCAGTTTACCGCCACTTGGGTAGCCGTTCTCAACTGTCCCCGATTGCCTTTATGGCTCTGTGGAATTTGGCACACTATCTGTATGTGTGTGCGTTTGTACGTGATTCTGCTCATGCTTGAGACTCCGGGAGCTCTTGCCATTTCTTGGCCGTGGTGTCCTGGGAATGCCAGGCTTGCTAAGGGTACAGTAACCTGCCTGTCTGTCAGTAAAGATCTGTTTCAGCTGCAGGCATTGCGTTCCACCAGGCATGTTGAATCCACTGCGTGTTGTCTGAGGGCATCATGCCACAAACCACCAGTCAAAAATGTAGACAGTGGGCACAGCACTCTTCAGACTGTTGCCAATGATCAGTCACCTTGTCTGAGAGCTAAATGTCAAATTATTCAAGTTGCTTACCTTAGGGAAGCATCTTATTACATACAAAACCCATCTTACCTATAAAACCAAATGGTATATATTCAGTTTGGCTTAAATAGATAAGTGATTTGTGCAAAATAAAGACATAATTCTACAGAATCCCGATATCTCTGCTAATCCTATGGTAAACATAACCTTTAACCTATAAAGACCCAAACAGCCACCGGCCACCAATACCATCTACTGATCTAAACTGTTTAATACCTGTCAAACTACTAATCCTGTCAGTACATGTAAATACTTCCTGCAAAGCAAAACACATTTTGTCATCTTTTCACGGTCATCAGATATGACCCATTTGGACTTTCAGAGGCCCCATAGTAAACGTGGAAACACCGTCATCTTCTACAACATTTATTCACCAGTGAAACCCACTGAGTTTGATCAGTGACAGTGGATGGACACACTTGGTTTATGCTCAGTTAATGATATTTTTGCTGAAAAAGTCATGTTTTCTTCATTTTTCATTTTCTGATACTGTGACAATCAACTTTAATCCGAGCTTTTATGAACATCTACATGATCAGTGAATTAAATATGGGAAAATACCTGATTTTCATTGAAAAAAATGCAAAATACAGAGGATGATATTACAATAAACAGTGGTAAATAATTTAAGAAAGGTTAAATAGAGAAATTCATTTGTGAATTGCCACAAAAGTAGCACTGGGTCTTTATGGGTTGATAAGGAAATGAGTGCATATGCTAAGCAACTTTATTCCATTATTTCACTACCGAATATTAGTGTATAAGTACTATGTATTTCCATTTTATGCAGCTTTATAATTCTACTCCCCTACATCTCAGAGGCAAATATTGCATTTTTGCTTCAGTACTTTGTCTGACAGCTATAATTGCTCTTCACTTTACAATTTTTAATTCCCTCCCAGTCCAGTGAAAACCATGGATTTCCAAATGTGTTGATTTTGAACCTTAATCTTCTTCTTTTTCTTTTTCTTTGTCTTCTCAAATTCCTTCTTAAGCTAAACAAACTCTTTAAAAACCCTCTTGGATTAGGTGGAAAATGTATCATTGCAAAGCGGAAAACAGTTCTTCTGACCCTGTGAAAAGTTGACTTTTTAGAAACATGCTACAAACAATAATGATTTTATAAAATAAGATACTGTAGATCAAACTAACCCAATATGTAAAGCCAAAAATGAAGTAAACCTCAAACATCTATGAAAGACAAATGCATTATTCATATAAATGCAGGAGCAATAAATAATACCAAAAATGTTTTAGAAGAGGGGCCATTTTACTTTTTGCTGATAATACTTTTACTGTAAATGCAGACATTTTTGCCAGTGTGGATCAATGAGCTCTAAACACCTTCCATGTCTTGCATTTTACAGAGATGCATATTAAAGCTCTGCAAAAATCAGAGGTAAAGAATCAAGCAACAGAGAAAATTCCCTTAAATTGTAAATATATGGTGTCCGCTGTCGGGGCATGAAGAACCAAACATCCCCTAGGATAAATTTAATCTGTTCCCAAATGCCCAAGCATGTTCTTCACCTTCTAGTTCACTTCACATCATCTTGTGAGATTTTTTTTTTTTTAATTCCTGCTTTTATCGTCTCGTCATGTGATCATTTACTCCAGATTTTCCCTGGCGTTGTATGGATTTCATACTTGCATTGTAATTAGGTGTTCCATGAGGCCTTTTGTGAGGACACTAATAAACATGTGCGCCTGATATTGTGTCAGTGCATCACAATTCATGACTCATCTCCTTTATTTCCAGGAAAGTACAAAAAAAAAAAAAAACACAAAATAGCTGAATACAGATGGCAAGCACGTAGGGTCATGCAACACTGTAGCATCTCAGACCTCACAGTGAATGCAGCTCCTGCCAGTGCGGTTGCTTCAAATTTCAGCATGTTGTACTGCACTACAGACCACTGGCTTCTCATAGAGACCACCTGGGCAGAGGTCTAGTCGGGTGCATGTCTGCAATTGACAACGTACGTGTGTGTAAAAGAACAAGGCAGACGGAAAGAGAGGGAAATGACAGACAGCTTGGCGTTGGCTGTCAGCTGCCACTCGATTCCCATTATGACCTCTCTTGTATCCAGTCCCCGTTCTGGCGGTTTCTCCAAACTCCTGCACGCCTCAGGTAGTGTGTTTAGGGCCAGCTGAATGTCCGTCTGACAGAGAGACTGCAAAGCAAAAGCCAGGAGAGAAAGCAGAAATGAAGCGAAGGCCCATTTCCCACGTTGTTCTTGGCTCCTGTCTGCCCCCGAAGACTTAAGCGAACACTTCCAAAACAAAGAGATTGTCTGTGTAGGTGCCCAAACAGCCAACCCACACATATACGTGCACAGAAAGAGACGCACTCACACGCTGAGACGTTAAAAAAAAAAAAAAAAAAAAAATGTTATTCTAATTCCTTCTAAGTGGCTATTTAAGCAGCTGTTTTCTGTAAACACTGGCTCGGACAGCAGAGCCTGGACATTTGGTTTTAGATCATTCTCAATTATATCATAATTACTCGGACTCGCTCTGGTTGTCAGCAACAGCACCCAGAAAATATAGCTGTGAATCGCTGCCCCTCTGCCAGCACAAACAGCCGGCCTGCTAATCCCAGCGAGGCTCTGTGAAAATGGACTGTGACGGGATATTGTCGAAACATGGCAGGGTCACGAGGGACGGCGTTGGAGCCACACGAGGGGAAAGACACCTTTTTTTGCCGGTCATAGTCTCACCTCCCCATCTGACCCGTTCAAAGTATGCGCTTATTGACCGGCTTAGCAGTTATATCCTTGGAGGTCAGAGCAATGCTCAATGAAATGTGAGAAAACCATTACTGAAAATTATCATCAGGGTGGAAGCAGGGGGTCAGGGTGTGGTCCTGTAGGAGCCAACTTGTGCCAGTTACACACTGACCTTTTCACACACGTTTAACCTTTTATAGCTGTCGACTCGTTTTATGACTTGATCCTCTCAGCGGGAAATGTGGACGGTTAACTTGGATGTCTTAACTAATGAGCCAGAGTCATTATTTGGGGATTACATCCAACAGGTGCACCCCGCTTAACAAAACTCCGGCCTTGTCTGTATTGTAGCCATAAGTCTGCGGCTGCTTTGCTCATAGATTCATGTTGACTTTGCAGATCCGTTGTTTATTAAAAGCTGAAGTAATGGTTATTTCAAGAGGGTGGCCATCAGCTTGTTAACATGTAATTCATTTCTGCGTGCTTGACCTCTCCGCCTCCGGGGTTGGGTTGATGCTTGGAAGAGTAATAGTGCCAAATTTGGCAGCGGAACGGCAGAACTTGAATCCAACAACAAGAATACAGCCAACTGTTAGTCCACCCCTACTTGATCAAAATGACAGCCAGACGCTGCTTGACAATGGCTGAGCAAGTGTTAGGGAATGGCCAGTATTTTTCAGAGCTGATACAGATAGTGATTTGTGATCACGGACACCAATAACCAGTATTTGGAACCAACATACACTTCTAGTAAACATGAACAATGCTGATGCTGATTCCATCAGTTCTGACATTGAACTGGAGGAATTATAAATAAGAAATAGTTGTCTTTATTATATTTTCACTTGTGATATTACTCAGTATGTGTAACCGGTCAGTGGCTGCATGAGAGTAACAGTTGCACATTTTATAATTAATTTATTATCAGAAAAATAGCAATGATGGTATTGGTAAAAAGAAAAAAAAAAAGCGTATTAAGTATTATTGGATCTGATAATTTGCCAGTAATAAATCAACCTCAAGTGATTTGTTTGTTATTGCATCAAATTTGTGAATGTAGTTTATCAACAATAGAAAATAAGCTTTAGAGTAGAATAGAATGCCCCATACTCAATGTACAATGAGACTGAAGAGCTTCAAGTACTTATATATAAAATATAAGGTGCAAAAGATAAAGTCCCACAAGACAGTGCAGTTAGCTCTATATACAAATGCAAAGATAAAAGGATAAAAATTGAGAATATAAAAAATGTATTGCACAAGATGGTTAAATATATACAGAATAATTATAGTAACAGGGTGATTAATATTCACAGATGAATGTATTGATGGCTGTGGTTGTTACATGTAAGAGTTCAGGGTGGTCATGACTCTCAGAAAGAAACTGTTTTTCAGTCTGTTTGTCCTTGCCTTGATGCACCTGTGGCGCCTGCCAGAGGGCAACAGGTCGAACAGCTGAGAACCAGGATGTGACCTGTCCTTAATGATGTTCTGAGCTGTGCTGAGGCACCGGGTGGTGGAATAGTCCAACAGGGAGGGGAGAGGGCAGCCGGCAATGCCCTCGACAATAACTCATTACATGCAAAGATTTAAAATATATATATATTATATATACTGCATTATTTTCTGCAAACAACTGCAATCAGTATTAAAGGCTAAAAGTTACTATATTCATTTAACCCTGAAATCAACAAAAAAAACAACAAAAAGATTCTACTGATCTAAAATGTTTAATAACTTCTGAACCACTAATTATATCAATGTATGTAAATAATTCAGGTAAAGTAGAGTTTGTCATCTTTTCATGGTCATTCAGAGGCTCTGTTATATGGAACACCGTTTCACCACTTAAACCTGTGTAGTTCAACAAGTGGCAGAAGTTGTAGCTACTTTGTTTTTAAGTTCAAATAATTATACTTTTGCTGAAAAGGTCAATTTTCCTTCATTTGTCTTTGTTTTGATATAATAACATTTGAATTTACTCTGAGCTTTGAAGGAAATCTATCAGTAAATTAAATATAGGAAAATACTAGATTTTCACTGAAAAATTCATATGTTATAATAATGTTGGTTGCAAAATGTTTGTTAAAATACTATCCAATAACACCGGTCTACAAGCGAAACACCTCCAGAATTTACATAATGAAATGTCACCAAATTTGAGTCACTAAAGAAAAACAAAATTAAAATATCTAGTTTAAAAACACAGTATGAGAACAAAATGTGATTTTGTTTGAATCAACAAAAGATTGGGTATTAGTCACGACAAATTTAAGTCTCTAAGTTTCAGACATTCATTTTTCAGACTCCTTCCAGGAATGTAAACCTATATGTAATAGAATGTTGTCACATCTTCAAAGCATGAGCCAGATGACACTTTTGTCAGTTGTTTTCCACTTCATTCATGGCCCATTTTTATGTCTGATGCAGATTTAAAAAAATCATTCAACAATGTAAGAATTAAATTAATACACATGCAAACTGATAGATTGGTAGACACTTCTGCTATATATGCTTCGGACTTTTACCTCTGCAAGTACTGATGGCATGTAGGTTCAGAATTAGAGTTAGTTAAAGCTCCTTGTGCAGCACATTAAACTTCTCTTAACTAAACTCACAATAATGCCCATAAATCTGATTCAAACTGACCCCGTCCTGCTGATCTGATCCAGTGCCCTGGAACGAGTTTGATGGATGGTTTAGCCATCATGTGACAGCAGATGTATTTAACCCATAAAGACCCAGTGCTACTTGTGTGGTAGTTCCCAAATGTTTTTTTCTTGCTTTTTGAACCTTTCTTAAGTGATTTATCACCATTTATTCCAATGTCATCGACTGAATTTTGCTGTTTTTCAGTGAAAATCAGGCATTTTACCATATTAATTCACTGATCATGCAGATGATCATAAAAAGCTCAAATTAAAGTTGAGGGTTATATCAAAAAATAGAGGAAACTGGAGAAAAAGTGACTTTTTCAGCAAAATATATCAATAACTGAACATAAAACCAGTGAATTCATTCACTGTCACTGATCCAACTCCATGGGTTTTACTGGTCAATTAATGTTGTAGAAGATGACAGTGTTTCCATGGTAACTACAGAGCCTCTGAACGTCCAAATGGGTCTTATCTGATGACCATGAAAAGACAACAAACTGCCTTTTACACCAATTATTTACATGTATTGATAAGATTAATGGATCAGTATATATTAAACAGTTTAGATCAGTAGATGGTTTTGGTCGTCTGCGGCTGTTTGGGTCTTTATGGGTTGAGGCACCAGTGGCGTTTGAGGCTAGGGTTGACCAAAGCATTCCACTGCACCAAAGACATGTCACTTTCTTTTTTCCCTCGTGTCTCTTCCTCTTCTGCTCATGTTCTAAAAAGCGTACAAAGAGAACCACTCTGCCACTCTCTTTCTCCTTCTGTCTGCCTTCTTTCTTCACGCAGCGCCACTGACTGTGTGTGATCCGGAGGTGTGACACTTTCCCAGTAGCCCACAGGTATCTGTTTCCCAGGTGGGATCCTTCCCTGGCACGACGCCCACACTCATACCTGTCTACGAGGGTACGACAGAGGGTCTCCTCCCCTGCAGCCCCCTCCACACCAGAGGAGGCCTCGGGGGCCAGAGGTGCCCTGACACATCTCACTTTTTTTATCTCAGTCTGTGGAAGCAGCAACAAACACTCACTTATCTGTAACATGGGATTGTATTTTAGATCTTCATGAGACGCCCTTTTTGCTTCGTATGCATTTTCAATCATGTGTCATTTCCCTGGTTTATTTGCATGTTTTATAGCATACATACCAAATAAAAAGTAATTCTAAACACTTTGGTTGTAGTTGTGCACAATATTCTTAGTCTTTGCTGTCATTTCACCAAATTTTATCTAAATAATGACAACATTTTAAGTAATTTTCCCACAGGAAGGCCTGAAAACTGGACCAAAGGAAAAAAAAACAATGGTAAAAGGATTTGGGAAGGACGACTGATGACTAAAAACTTAGTTAACTTTGGTGCCATCTAGTGGCTTAATCTAAAACAAACTTTAGAAAACAGCAGTTGAGACTAGTATTTCTCAAACTGTGGGGTGTTTTTTTTTTTTTTTTCTTCTTCAGGTTAGAACACGTAGCAGGTGGAACTAATGTTTTAGCGCTGGAGCACCCTGGACTCATTTTAGGGATGTACAACAAACAAATCTACTGCCATGGTGATCTGTGGCTAGACCAGACAAAGAGTTTAGGTTTGGAGAACGGACAAGGATTGTACTGGAAAAGAAAAAGTGCAATGTTTCTGTTTTTGCACAGTTTGTACTTTAATGCTCTGAGATGTTCAATGGAAAACAGGCTCATTGCAGCCACTGATACTGTTAAAATGTCCATCTTTCTTACCAAAATGTGTTTGTAGTTCTAAAAAAAGTAACTTTATTGTCATAGTTGTAAGATAATTGTACATTTCCTATTTTTATTTGGAAAAATATTGTCTCAGGGAGCAGTCTTGTGGAGTTTATTGATATTGTTTGTGCAAACATCTGTTATTTTTAATTTTAACAAAAGATTATTCAAGGAAAAGCAAAAAGTATTGTTACAATATTGGTGTTTCTTTCAATAAAAGTTATAATTGCACCGCTGTTACAATGTTGTTGGGGTTGAGGGGGGCCTGGAGTTTTTTTGTCCTCCAAAGTGGGCCAGACAGAAAGACTGAGAACCACTGGTTTAGAAAATGTGAATGTCTAAAAATGTATAAATAATCATTTGATTAAATTGGATTAATTATATTTGCAAAAGTGAGCACACATTTGGGTTTTATTTGAATGTACTGACAAACTAAAAATGTTGACCCTGCATTTTCATGATCACTATATAGCGGAAATGTCTTTATTTTATTATTTGATGGTCTGGAGACGGCGTTTACTGTAATAATGGAAACTGTAAATGATGAATTGCAGCAGTAAGAGAGGGCAGATACTGTATGAAGAGATTTGATTTTACAACTCTTTCTGAAATTTCTATTCTTTTGATAAATAAGGGCAGAAAATATAATTGTAAAACGGTTCTTCTTTCTGCTCCTTTTCATGTATAAGCAGATTTAATGACTAAACTAAATTAAAGAAGGAAAACACCAAATTCAGGCCTCAAGTGATGCAATGGAATATAATGCAGTAAGTCTTTCTTGTTTGTTGTATCTATGTATAAAATTCGAATGGTTTTTCCCAATAAAAATCCTGTGTTTCTTCCATGTTTTTACTGAAGGGGACATGTTTCCTGCCCACCCTGAGAAATCTATGTCTGTGAAGGTATTTCAGCCTGGTTGTCTCTCTACCTGTGTACACCTGTAACAATATATGGAACTTCAACATGAAAATCAAGGTAAATAGAGAAAATAGGTCTCTACCATATCTTGGTCTGTCTCAAACTTATGTAGGTCCCAGTCCGTATCTGGATGTGGATTCTGGGATTTTCTAAAAAGGTTATGGTGTTGACCTTTTTGTGATTTTCTCAGACATTTAAGGCAGTTGTAGCTCTGAAAAAAAAAATTTACACAGATGCTGCATGACAACAGCTATAAACTCTTGGACCTCCTGACCCAGAGGATGATCTGATCAGAACATACCACTATTATTTCTAAATCTTCCATTTTTTTATGGCAGTCCCCGCGCTCAGTTTTTACCACATTCACTTCAGATGTGGATTTTAGACTCATTGTATTGACACTGATACCACAGTCACTCAACCACTAATGACTTCAAGACAAGTGATGAGAGAAACGTAAGTCAAGAGACAAGGAACTGATCTATAACGTGTATTCAGAACACAGTGGAGTTATTCAGCATGTTAGTTATGCTCTAAGGGGGAGAGGGTCGATTGTCTTGTTAAATCACAGATGATATTTAAATGAAAGAGTGGGAATAGAAGCCGTTTAATCACGTAGGAATAACAGCAACTTATGTAAGAATGAAAAGTCACGGAGGGTTAAAACTGTTTATCTGGCTTATTCTAACTGACAGGAACATTTTCAAGTGTTTTCCACAAAGTCAAGTTAGGACACTGAACCAAAGTGAACCCAAATGTGTCACTTTGCACTCACAGTCTATTTACACTGGACAGACTATCATTATCCTGCTCAGACATAAATACAACTATGGTCTGATGTAATTGAACTAGGTCATGTTGTTTTGAATAATAATAGATATCTTGTACAGCAATTCTAATAAAATAGTAGAAGTACTCTAGACTTAAATTTATCAGTTTGTATTTGTAAACATTGCTATAAAGTATAGGTTGTTTGACACGTTATTAACCGATAAAGATTCAAACAGCCGCCGGTGATCAAAAGCATATACTGATCTAAACTACTGAACCCATAAAGACCCACTGCTGCTTTTGTGTCACTTCCCAAATAATTTTTTTCTCTCTATTTAACCTTCAGTTCCACACAGCTAAACTCTATAATAGTCTTCCTGATGACATGAGACAGGCGTCTACTCTGACAACGTTTAAGTCCAGGCTGAAAACAGCTCTGTTCAGCTGTGCATAGAACAACTGAAAGGGTTCCATCTCTTTTACTTTATTTTAATTGATTATTGTTTATGTTTTATTGATTATGTTTTATTGAGTGTTTTTAACCGGTCTCTTTTCCATTTTTGTAAAGCACTGTGAATTGCCCTGTGTATGAATTCTGCTATACAAATAAATTTGCCTTGCCTTGCCATTGTGCATCTGGAAATGCTCTTACTTTCACTTCTGTTGCTGATTCACAATTTGATGTCACCAAATGTTTATCTCTTCTTAAATCGTAACCATTTAAGACTGTTTTCCAACCATATTTCTACCTCAAAGATAATGTTTCATCACTATCCTTCCTGGTTGTAATACTGCATTGGACAGTTTTTAACCCAACTTTAGTAGTTTCAGCAGACTTATTGGTTGTTTTCTTTGTTTGATTAAGGTAAATCACCAGACTATATCTTCTGACACTATTGCTTAAGAAATGAGAAGTTATTAATTGCATTAGATATAGAGTTAAACAAGTGATGCAAGGCACAACAAACCCTGCCCCTCGGACATTTTATAGCTTATTTTAGCATCGATCCAGCTGATGTCATCATGTGTATGCATGTGCTGATGTCAGTATATCAATTGCCTCTATATATATGTGCCAAGTTTGAAGTAAACTGAAACAAAATTTATGTTTTTATAGACATGTGAAATTCCACCTATAATAAGTGAAAGGCAGAAAAAAAAAAGAAAAGATTTTAAAAATTCATAAAAAATTTGAACTTTGACCTACTGTTCTCAAAATGTAATCAGATCTATTCTGGGTCACTGGTAATCTACAAACCCAATTTGGTATGAATTCAACCAATAGTTTTGCTGCTACAGACATGTGAAATTTTGCCCATTATAAGTAAATGGGAGAAAAAAAACAAGATTAAAAAAATTCATAAAAAATTTTAATTCTGACCTACTGTTCCCAAAATGTAATCAGATTTATTCTAGGTCACTGGCAATCTATAAACCAAATTTTGTAAGTTCAACCAATAGTTTTAACTATATAGTTTGTTTGTTAACAAACAAACAAACAAACAAACAAACTGAACCAAAAATAATACCCCTTCCCTTCCGGGGTTAGGGTAAAAACTTGTTACCAGTTAAATCTTCAGTGTATTCTTATTAATCGCTGCAGTAATTATCCAGTGGAAGGCTCATACTCATTTGCTTTGCTGAGTTGGCTGGACTGTGTATTTCATTAACCATTAATCTTAATCCTATTTTAAATATTCAGCGCTTATAAAAGGTGGATAAAACTAAAGTCATGTAACGCTTAGAGGGTTCAGTCATACAAAAACCTCATAGCAGCTTTATGTATTAAAATATGCATGAAGAAACCCTATAGAAACATGACATCATCATGTGATTCAGATTAGTCATAACTGTTCATCAAATGATGCGATTGTACTTTGACATCAGATCAGTCAAGATAATAAAAAGATTACAACATGGACAGTGAAATGGGATCAGATCAACGTCCAGTACAACGTGGTGTGGAGTGTCCCACTGTGGGAGTGTATATGGTGAGGTCTGAATAACTTTAAACAACTAAACCTAATAGAATAACCTCATAGTTTAACTCATTCCGAGTGAATTTTGTCAATAAAGTAATGTCTGTGGTTTACATGAGACAAAATACCAACAGTATACATGGTTCATTTGAGAAAACAGGTCCTGAGGATTTCATTTGATCCAGGATCTCAATGTGGGTTCAGAAAGGATCTCCTCATACGGCTTCCAAATGTGTAGGATCTAAGAAAAAAAAAAAAAAGACTGGTTCATATTAAATCTACATCATTATCCCAAAACACTAAACAGCTCCCAAATTAAAGTCTGAGAGTCATGCATCTGGCTCTGATGAACTATTGGCAGACGTATTAGTCGTGGGGAAACTGTTAAAATATGGTCTTATTCAAGCTATTTCACAAATGAATAAAAACTCTGAAAAGGCTCCAGTATATGATAAAATATACAGAGACAAAATGTTGCTCTTGTGTGAATATGTTGAGAATTATATGCAACGTGGGCCAACACACACATATGATGGTTTACCCTTAAAGTTTTCACCCCTCTGTTAATGAGAGCCTCTTTGAACTGATTTTTTTAATAGCTTTATGTTAAACTTTGTGTCATCGTGAGGCTTATATATGTTAGTCTGAAAGAAGCCACGGTGGGTTTGAATAAGTTAGTTTCTGAATCTGAGCTAGACTGACATAAAAGTAAAACAACCTAAATGGTACAAAAACTACCAAAAGGAGACTTGAGAGTTTGTTTGTTTTTTGTCTTTTCTATCCTCAAAGACTCTGAATTATTTTTTGTACCAACTTCTGAAGTGATTTATCATCATTTATTGAAATATAATCCTCTGCATTTTTCAGTGACAATAAGGTATTTATGAAGGTGATTATAACAAAACAGATAAAACAAACAAAAAAAAAAAAAGACATTTTCGGCAAAATATATCCTTACCTCAACATAAAAACAGGAGTCTACAATCAATTTCATGTCAAACTACATGAGTTTTATTTGTGAATCAATGCAGAAGATGAAGGTGTTTCCTCATTAACGTCGGCGCCTGTGAACATCTAAATGGGTCATGACCTGATCTGATGACCATGAAAAGCTGAGAAATTGCATTTTACCAGAATTATTTCACTGTATTGATAGGATTAGCAGTTCAGAAGTTATTAAACATTTTATATTAGCAAATGCCTCAGACAATGTACTAAATGACTATCTATCTATCTATCTATCTATCTATCTATCTATCTATCTATCTATCTATCTATCTATCTATCTATCTA
>JAPQRP010000012.1:13489791-13517667 GCA_037367295.1 Apogon hyalosoma | reverse complement strand
GACCCATTTGGACGTTCAGAGGCTCTGTAGTTACCGTGGAAACACTGTCATCTTCTACAACATTGATTCACCAGTAATACCCCTGGAGATGGATCAATGATAGTGGATGGAGACACTTGTTTTCATGTTCAGTTAATGATATCTTTGCTGAAAAAGTAACTTTTTCAGTTTTCTTTGTTTTTGATATTATAACCTATGAATTTACTCTGAGGTTTTATGAACATCTACATGATAAATGAATAAAATATAGGAAAATACATGATTTACACTGAAAAAAATGCTAAATACTGACAATAACCATACAATAAATGGTGATAAATCGCTTAAGAAAGGTTAACTATAGAGAAAAATTCATTTGGGAACTGAAACAAAAGTAGTACTGGGTCTTTATGGGTTAAACAACAGATTTAATAATATTAATTTTCCTCTTAAATGGACTCCACAAAGGGCCTCCTTTAGGTCCCTTTAACAAGCAGGAAAAAAACTGAAGAAAATCCTTAAAATCTGCTCTTTTTTTTTTTCCCCTCAGATAAATAGCAGCAGCTTACGACAGGTCTGTTACGTTTCATCCCGGCTCCATGTGACTACCACTTATTTCAGAATTCCCCTAAACTTTTACCCTTTTCTACCTTTGACCTAGAAACAATATTAACGCATACGTCAGACTGTTGCGCCAGATCTCGCGATAATTCCAGAGTATAAATACAGCTCCTGTACTCTCACACAGTAGTTATCAGTCAGCATTGACAGCGTGAGGAGCAGAAGTACAGTTAAAGCCCGGTAAGTAATAACTGGTTTCTACTGCTGTTTTTGATTTTATTTATATACCTAGTTGACGCTTTGGTAGTTACATGAGACTCTATTTAGACTTTTATTTTACACAAACTATTGTCTTGCGGAAGTAGAAGTCTTAATATATTAAAAAGAGTACAGTTACTAGCTTAATATTAGCTTCTTTTGACGAAAAAGTCGACCTATTTACTTTTCCTGAATAGAAACGTGACGTGTTGTACTTTGCCTCTTTAGGGTTTTATCAGCAAACATGGCAGCAGTTGAAGTTATCTCAAATCAGGTGAGTTCTATCCACAACAAGGTTTCATATAAAGTAGAGGATTTATTTATTTTTTTTGTATATATATATATATATATATATATATATAATTTGGTTTTCACAGCACTGTAATAATAGTCTGGATTTGTCACCAAGTTCTGTTCCAGTCTAATATCTATACATGTCTCCAAAAAAATTTTTAAAAATAAATTAAAAAAAAGCACTGGTAACAGCTTTTACTCCCTGTACTTCCTGACAGAATGTAGTGGAGAGGGTGGCCAGTCTTCCCCTGGTGAGCTCCACCTATGGTCTGGTGTCCACTGTGTACTCCAACACCAAGGACACCCACCCTTACTTCAGGACGGTTTGTGAGGCTGCTGAGCAAGGGGTCCGTACCATCACCTCAGTGGCTTTCACCACCGCCTCACCCATCCTAGACAAACTGGAACCTCAGAGTAAGAACCCACCTGAACGCATCTAAAAGGGAACACTTTATACTAACAAGCTCCCTACTTGCACGTATTCACTCTCAAAAGACACAGAACTATTTTTGTGTCGACTTCCTACAGTCATTACAGTCATATTATAATATTATTCTCTGCATTTTGCATTATTCAGTGAAAATCACATATTCTATACTTAAGCCACTGATTATGTGGATGTTTATGAAAGCTCCGAGTAAACATGAAGGTGATTATAACTTAACAAAGAAAACTGAAGAAAAACTAACTTTTTCAGCAACGTGTATCATTAACTGAACATAAAAAATAAGTGCCTCTAACCACTGTCATTTAGAATAGAATGGAATAGAATAAGTTTGTCTTTGTCCAGTAAAAACAAAACAATGAGATAGTTTAGCAGCCATAAAAACTTGATCAAATGACATGGGTTTTACAAGTGAGTAAATGTTTATAAATTCACTACAGAACCTCTGAACATCCATATCTGATGCTGAGAAATTGCATTTTACCTGAATTATGTAAATTAACTGATCAGATTAGTAGACAAAAAGTTATTCAGCATTTTGGATCAGTGGATACTTTTAGTTTCTGGTTGCTGTTCTCTCAGTTCTCTGTTTTTATTATAGTAAAGTACAAATAAAGAAGTAATGTTTTCTATGACCCTATTCAACAACTACTAGGCCATTATCTAACCCACAAAAACCTCCTTATCACTAGCAATTGATTGTTAGAAAGGACGTGGGGGTTACGATCATGCTTTGCTTGTTGAAGAATAACTGATGAATAGAAAATTTAAAAACCTACTGTTGAACCTATCAACCTATTGTTTTGCAACAAAATTACAAAGGCTGACACGATAATGACGTTTGATTTGATGAGTAATTGTCAAATAAATGTAACTATTATTTTGATTGTCTTTTCCTTATCATTCTAGATCTGCTGAGCAAGATTTATTTAAATATGTTAGATAGAAGAAAACACCAGTCTAATGGTAGAAAATTATGTGAAAAGTGACATTTGTGTTAGTTTCCTCCAGCAGTTTCACAAAGTTGAATGTCGTGATAATCACAATACTACAAAAATAACTGCCATCAGCCCAAAGAATTATGATAAGGTAAACGTAATGAAACTAACAGTACTGGAATAACTTTAAATGATGTCGCTCAGAATGTGTTCCCTATTTTATATCTAAAATGAGAACTAAGTGTCAATATGCTAGTAGTACTTTTGTAGATAAGCAGCTTGTTAATGGTTAAGGTATGTACTGTCTATAAAACATCACCCTATAATTCATCTGTAGAGACTGTGTCAAAGTTCATTAGATGATAAAAAATAAACCCAACCAGCGGAAACACTGAGGATAATTACAAGCTTTACAGCCATGTCACAAAACAGGACATGAAGCAGGAAGTTCAAGTCAGGCTCCTGAACTTTACCCTAATTTTTTTTTTTTTTTGTTTGTTCACGTCACCCTGATAGGAGACTCATGAGAATGTAATTCAATACATTTGACAACAAACAAATGTATTCAAATGCACTTTTGTCTTGTTGCCCACAGTTGCTATTGCCAATGATCTGGCCTGCAAAGGTCTGGACAAGATTGAGAAGACTTTGCCAATTCTTCACCAGCCCTCAGAGCAGGTATGTATGGGAGTGTTTCCTCTTAAGTCCAGGTGCCCCTGGTACCACAGGCATTATACGTGTTAACGTAACAAGAAGAACGTCAGCTAAGATCTCAACAAAATCAGTTGTCAGAAAACAGAACACAATCCAAAAAACAAGCCATTAAATGGGCAAATATCTAAAGCAAGCTAACAAGACCAGCATATATCTATCATAATACTGGAAGGTCTTAGAGCGTCTGTGTGTGTATCTGCCCAGTTCTGGGAAATTGAGAAGTTTTTAACTGACCAATTTGGTACCTACAGTTGAGAAATACTCCCATCTCCACATTTAATATCTCAGCAAGTTGATCAGACCAATATTTTGGGAGACATTAGTCATTTTTGGAATACAATAGCCTTACAGTCACATTGCTTGGTTGACCAGAAGCACAGTACCACGTTGCATGACGGGAAATGACAAACACTGGAATGACGCATTTACTAACTTCAGTCCCTAGATATCGGTATTAATATGACCTGTGGTTCCACATGGGTCAATGTGCTAGTTATGAATAATTTTAAAAAACAACAAACCAATGAGACAATCTTTGCATCGCTAACGCTAAGCAGATCCAACAGTACAAGTATTATTGCTATTCGCTAAAACTCACTGAATGAGACAAAGAAGGGGGGAAAATAAAGGCTGCATTATGAAGCAATGATCATAAAGTTTGTCTTACCTTTGCTGTTTTCTGATCATAACTTGAGTTAAATGAATAAAGCTTCGGGAACCAGCTAATCCATTGTTTTGTGTTACATTGAAATGATTCCGACTGGAAACAAATGGCCCAGGACTTAACAGATTTAATCACCTAGCACAGTTCCATCTTGTTGGAACATTCGTCTGAGGTTCTAAACATGTGTGTATCCCTGTTCTTTCCCCCTGCCCAGATTGTGTCCAATGCCAAGGATGTGGTAACAAATGCCAAAGATGTTGTGACAGGCACCGTTTCTGGCGCCAAGGACACAGTGTCCGACACTCTGAACAGTGTTGTAGAAAGGACCCGAGGTGCGGTACAGGACAGCGTGGAGAAGACCAAGGCTGTGGTCAGTGGGAGTGTCAGCACAGTTCTGGAAAGCAGAGTGGCCCAGATGGTCAGCAGCAGCATGGAAACAGCCCTCAGCACCTCAGAGAACCTGGTGGAGCAGTACCTCCCCCTGACGGAGAACGAGCTGGGTGAGCGAGGCCAAAAAAGTTGTGCAACGCTTTAGAACACAAATCCACTTGTGGTCTCATTTACAAAGTGTGATGTAATGGTCACACAAAGATTCTTTTCATCAAGGCTGATCCAGTAGGAGGCTTAAAAGTGATTTAGAGCTAAAGGATACAATTAAAGAAAACTAAACCTTCAATAGTTCAAATGTGTTTTCATTCCTGATCCAGAAAACATCCTGCAGCCTCATTAAAAACACTGAATTCTGAATATTATGACTTTGAGAAATGTCCGAAATGTAATAAGCATGAGCTTTGTCTTCTACAACAAACATGTTCAAGGGTTATTAAGAGGCCGCTAGAGTGTGTTGTTTATGATGGAATTATTCCATTTTCCAGAAAAACATGACTAATCAGATTATTCTAGTGAAAACCCAGATCTATATTAGTGTTCTGTTTTTCTCTGTCATTAAAGGACTTCTTGTTTAGAGTTTCGTGATGTTTGAGGAAGATAAACAAGATGATAAAGAAGATAAATTTAAGATAAACAAGTCTGAATGTTGTGTCCATTGAATGTATCTATTGATGAGTGAATATTGGAAGGTTGACTGGATTTAGAGCCTTTTTTGTCATTCTGACATGACAGCAGCTTATGTTGGACTCCTCAACCATCTTTTCATGATACTTAAGCTTTTTATCCATTAGTGATTTGTGGCTTCGATGAAAAGACAAGTTCAGTTTGCAGCCAGTGTCATGTTTTGTCTTCTTAAACCGTGTCAGCGTTGAAACATCTGAATTATTATGTATTTTAAATATTCATAAAAATTCAACAGTTTGATCAAAAGGAAAAATTTCAAAGCTCGCTCAGAGAATAGACCTTGAGCTTTCCACAGACATCAAACATGCACAGTGCACCTCCTGTGTAATGGAGGACAAAACACAGCAATGAATGAGACTGATTGTCCTTTTTTTTTGTGACAGAACTGGAAGCTGAAAATGTTCAGGGTTTCCACAACAAAACAAGCTACTATGTGCGCCTGGGTTCCCTTTCCACCAAGCTCCGAAAGCGGGCATACACCAGAGCTGTGTCCAAAATCCATGATGGAAAGCAGCGCAGCCTGGAATTCATTTCAGAGCTGAACTCCACGGTTGACCTGGTGGGTCTTCTTATCAGTCATAATATTTACAGTCTCCTCAGCAGTGTGGCTTATGTTAAGCAGATCATTTCTTCGCTTGCATCTGGACTGCAATAAACATCCAGTGTTTGTTCTTCTAGATTGAATATGGAAGAAGGAACATCGGCGGAGCGAACCAGATGGTAAACGACAAGCTCAACTCCTTGATGGCGTGGAAGTCCAACGGTCCACATGAGGACGGACATGAGGCAGAGGTGAGGAGGTTGAATCAAACCCACAGATAACTCAAGGGAAGAGGACAGTGCACATGCTCCGTACTCTTCCAGGTTGGTTCAGTGTGTTTGTCCTCTCAGGTAATCGAGTCCCGCACCTTGGCCCTGGCTCGTTCCCTCACCCAGCAGCTCCAGACCACCTGCCTGGTACTCGTCTCTGGCCTGCAGGGTCTCCCCAACCACATCCAGCGGGAGGCGCTGTCCGCCAGCCGCTCCGCTTCACAGATTTACGCCAGCTTCAGCAAGGCCAATGTGCTGGGAGACCTGCCCGACAGCGTGTTGACCAGCAGCAGAACGCACATGGGCAAAATGAAGGAGTCGCTGGACCACGTCATGGATTACCTGGTCAATAACACGCCCCTCAACTGGCTCGTTGGCCCCTTTTACCCCCGGATGGAGCCCAAGCCCACGCCCACTTGTGTACCCTGCGCCACAGCGACATCCTCCAATAGAAGTCGACGCCAAAGTCCAGCAGAGGTCAAGATGGAGCCGTTGGAATCTGAGCAATAGATGCATATACTGCTAAAATATCCTATATCCAGTTTGTAGAGATGAATCTTTTTTTTTAGTCTTTTATACTTTTGTAAAATTCAAATCATTCTTGTCTGTCAGCTCTGATTACAGATGTGTTTTATTTAGTGAAAACTTAATTGTGTGTATTGCTACTTCTGATCATTTGACCATTTGTCTTTTTTCCTTTTACATAAATCAGAATGTTCTCACACCAACAGACTCATGCATGTTGTATTGACCCTTCAAATCCTGAACAGTTGTGAACAACCAAAAGTATCAACTGATCTATAATGTCAAATTCAGTGTTATCAGATATGACCCATTTAGATGTTCAGAGCCCCTGTAGTCAATCCTTTTGTGCAACGTTTATTAATCAGTAAAACCCATGTAGTGGTAAATGCTTGTTTTTGTTTGGTTAATTATATCTTTAATTCAGTAACTTCTCCCTGCTCTAAGCTTTTGACATCTACGTGATCAATAAATTAAATACAAGAAAATACTGAACTTTCACTGACAAATGCAAAGTTCAGAGGATACAGTACAGTGTCCCAAAAAAAATAACTCCATTTGAAATGTCCATATGAGTGACTACATGGTCAGGAGAAATGATACTCAATAGGATTTATTTTGGACTTTAAATGTTTTATTCTACAAATTGCAAACAAAATTCTGGGAGACTAATTTTAGGTTCCAAAGTTATTACAAATGTTCAAATGTCCACTCGCTGCAAAGTGTCAGGACGTGGTGGGATATAGAGCAGTCCTTTCATGTAACCCCACAGAAAGAAATCACACTGTTAGGTCAGGTGAGCTTGGAGGCCATTTCAATAGGCAAGGCAGGTTTATTTATATAGCACATTTCATGTACAAGACAGGTCAAAGTGCTTTAAATAAAACATTAAAAGTATTACAGCAGGGAAGCAATAAGAAGTATAGGCATGAAAAGAAAACAAAAGGAGATAAAACAGCACGTTGTCTCCCTCATTAGCATGTCCAATCCATCTTCCTGGCAGATATTTCTCCTGACCATGTAGTCACTCAGATATGGACATCTCAAATTATGTACATTTTTTGGGACACCCTGCATATTGTAATAAACTGATCGATCACTTAGGAAGAGTTCAATGTAGAGAAATTAATTTGGAGGTCACCACAAAATGAGTTCTAGTTCTAACACTGAAAGATACAAACTTTATTTTTCAAACCAGACAAAACCTAATATTGTTAAAACACAGTAAGACTCAGACTTCATCGCTGGCAGCGACTTGACAGACGATCCATCAATTTCTGAAAATCCAAAGTTTAGTTATCAGAAGGTTATCCGACATTTCTCAGAAGTCTCATGTTCTGGTGTGAATTATCTGAAAATGCCAACTACCTTGAGGTTCTGGATGTGACACCACGCCACATCATCCAGTAAATCTGGGTTCACTTCTTCCTCAGTTTCTTCAGAGAAGAAGACAGTCTGAGGGAAGGACGTTGTAAATAGACCAGTTTAAGAAGTGATTATGGTGCAGCAGTATGAAACTTCAAGTCGAGTACAAGTACATACATGTCCCTGTGCCGTGGTTAGACTGATGTATGCAGCAGATCTGGACACTGGACAGGGCAGATCACCGGCGGAGACGACAGACCTGGGACAGGATGAGGTGTTTATCAACCGAACAGTGTAAACCTGGTCTTAATCCACCACTGTTCAAACCCAACACACCTGAGCTGAGGTCTGGCTGAAGTGTCGTGGTCGCTGCTCTTAAGACTTTCACTTCTTTTGACACTGACTGAGGTTCCCCTGCAGGAGTCAAAAGCAAAGTGAGGCGTCTGAACTGAGCCGCACAACACTTACACCATCCAGGGTTTAAACCAGGGGTGTCAAACTCATTTTAGTTCAGGGGCCACATTAAGCCAAATTTGATCCTTGAAGTGGGCCAGACCAGTGAAGTAATAACATAATAATATATAATGTCAACTCCAAACTTTCCTCTTTTTTAGAGCAAAAAAGTAAAATTATGCGATGAAAATGTTTACATCTACCAACTATCCTGTAAAACAAAACAACAACATGAACCAACTGAAATTTCTTAAGTGCAATTTTAACAATATTATGTCCATTTTATTTACACTTGTAAATTACAACTTACAGATCACAGTGGATAAACAAATACACAAAACATTTAATAACAGGCAGAATATTGGTAAACTTGCACTTCAGACATTTCAAACTGTTCCTATTTATTCAGGTTATTTGCATTTTTTTGTGAAATGATAGTTTTAGTGTAAATACAGTAACATGAAAATGTTTACAAAGAGAAAAACTTGGCGTTTTGAGTATAGGTTATTATGATAGTATTTTACTGATCCGACCCACTTGAGATTAAATTGGTCTGTATGTGGAACCTGAACTGAAATGAGTTTGACACCCATGACTCAGTATTTTCAGTGTAATTTTTGCATTTCATAAACTCATCCCATGGGCCGGATTGGAGCCTTTGGTGGGCCGGTTTTGGCCCACGGGTCACATGTTTGACACCCCTGTCATTACAGTTGACTGCACCTGAAGTTTCCAGTGGTCTTGTTGCCAGCTCTGGTCTTTTTTACTCCTCTTCCTCCCTACACAAAGTTCAACAAATTCAGAAGAAACTGCAAAAAGACCTTCAAGTAATTAAACAAAACAAGTATGGGACAAGTTACCAAAATTAAGAAGTAGACTTTTAATTTGTCTTTGTACATATAAAATACATAACACTGGATTATAAACAAGTGGATTTTGCCTCTGCTGATAAAATATAGATGACATTGAAGGGAATGAATATTAGTTTATTTTGAACTGTGAGAGCTCTCAGGAAATGATGTTAACATTTGCTTATGTAATTTTTTTACCTCCTTGATTTATTTGTATTTTTTGCCCACTGTCTTCATTTTTTCTGTATTTTGCCAAATACTTTTTTCATTTCTTTGGACTTATGTATTTTTGTTCATTTTCCTTTTTTTTTTTTTAAGAAAAGAAAATGAACAACAAATCAGCAAAATATAAGAGGGAAAAAAACAAAATGAAGACAATGGGAAAAAAAAAAAAAAGAAAGTACATAAGCAGCCATTAACCATGGATCTTTTGGTAGCTCACTTTAATGAGTTTTTTTTTTTTTTTCTTACTGTGACAAAAAATAAAACTTGGAAATCAACAGAATTCCCTTTTTTCCCCATTTTCAATGCATTTGGATGCGATGTGAATCTGGAACTCATATGCTCCTCCAAATCTGTGCAACCTGGTCTCAGCATGTGGACACACCTGGGCCAACCTACCTTTGAGGTCTTGGATGAAGACTTTGAGGTCGAGTTAGACCCAACAGGTAGAGAATCCGTCGATTTCGCTGCAGACGTAAAAACACAAAAGCTTCAGATGCAATCATTTTCCACTGTCCTTTCAAGTATGAGTTTAATTCTGGGTAGAAACAGCAGAGTTGTGCACCTCTTTTGCTGGGCATCCTCCTGAGGGGCTGTTGGATCTCAAGGGACTCTGTCTGCAGGAGAAAATCTACCTGTTATAACACGACTCACCACTAGATGGGGGCATTTTCCCATTTAACCCACTCACTGACCTTCATAGCAATGGACACTTCACCTGCTGAGAGTTCCTCTACTTCAAAGGAAAATTAAGTTCATTTGTTGGAAGTTTTGTAAAAGATTAAACACGTGATTTACTAATGCATAACATGGCAAAGTCTCACCGCTGATTAGGTCTCCCATCAGTGTGTTTTTAAGAGAAGGAGGCATCTTCATCAGCTCCACTTTGAACACTTTGTCCACAGTGGCCAGCGTGTTCTCCAGTTTGGCCTCCAGCTCGTTCATGCGCTCCTGTGCTGCAAGGAAACTGTTTAATTCAGGAAGAACTCTGCAGGATGGGCGCAGATAATCACATTTATGGAGCTGACAAGTGCAAACCTTCTTTCTCAAACTGTTGGATGAAGAGGGTGAGTTTGCTCCGACGCATATCCAGGTCCAAGTCACTCTGGGAATCCTTTTTAGTGCGTCTCTGCGGCATTTTGTCTGTGCAGAAGTTAGTTAACCATGCACAAACACACGCACGTGCCACAGAGTGAGATTTAATTAAGAGAAACCGGAACCTGCATCATTATTTATCCGAGAACTATTCAACTTTGCGGAGGGATACAGTAACAGTAAACCAAATGTGTGCAAACTAAACGCGGAGTAATATCTCATTAACGTAACTATAAAATGATAAAAGTTTAGGTAATACGGAAGATATACTGTACATTACACCAATAACTCCAACAAATATTTTCTTAAAAAAACAAAACAAAGTGGTAGAAAGGTTACTAAAATAAATTATAAAGGTTGACATAATATGCAGGATATACACCGTTAATTTCTAAAATTTCTGATGCTAACGCTAACATTTCTGATGCTAACGCTATCCTTTCTTGTTTACAACCCCAGTTCCAATGAATACAATTAAATAAATCAAATAATAGGTCTTTGTATGACATTAGTTTAATAAAACACAAATACACGCACCTGCCACAGAGGGAGATTTAATTAAGAGAAACCGGAACCTGCATCATGACTTAGCCAAGAACTATTCAAGTTTGCGGAAGGATACGTTAGGTAAGCAAAATGTGTACAAACTAAACGCGGAGTAATATTTCATTAAAGTAAAAATAAAATGGTCCAAAGATAATTTTCTTAAAAAAAAATAGTAATAATAAAGAAGGGTTACTAAAATAAAATAAATAATAAAGGTTTAGATAATATGCAAAATATACTGTACAATACATCAATAATTCCAAAATAATTTTCTAAAAAAAAGAAAAAAGAAAAAAAAAAGGAGTGCGAAATAGGTTACTAAAATAAAATAAAATAGTAAACGTTTACATAATATGCAAGATATACTGTACAATACACCATTAATTCCAAAATGATTTTCTAAAACTTCTTGTGCTGGCACTATCCTTTCTGGTTTACAACCCCGTTCCAATAAATAAAATGAAATAAATCAAATAATAGGTATTCATTTGGCAATAAAGCACAAATACACGCACCTGCCACAAGAGTGAGATTTAATTTAGAAAAACTGGAACCTACATCATGACTTATCCATGAACCTAATATTTCTTGAAATTAAAATAAAATGTGTCACGACATGTAAATAAAACCATAAAATAATAATTTGTAAACTTCATAAACCCCTATTTTATTCATAAGATCATAATCATAAAAAAATATGACAGATGTTTAAACAGAGAAAATGTACCAATGTGGGGAAAAAAAAGGTAATCTTGAGTTTGATGGCAGTAACACATTTCCAAAATGTTGAGACAGGAGAAATAAAAGGCTCTGTAAGTAAGAAACTGGTCTGGCCCATTTGAGATCACACTGACAGCCCTGGATTATGCAGCTGGTAAAAGCAGGGGGATGCTCCAGTGGTACACATGGTCCTGTCCTTTAAGTTTTTACCTTTTACCTATAGCCTACATTTTTAGTCCAACGGCCTGAAGGTTCGATGGACTATCAGTTGTCGTCCATCCGTCAACAATTTTTTCAAGAAACTTCTCCAAAACTGTCAGCCAGAATCAACTGAAATTCATAGCAGAGGTTCCTTGGGGTACCAAGTTTATTCAAAGAATTGAGAAATATTGATTTTTAAATATTTTATGATTTTTTTTTAAATTTCAGAAATAAAAATCCCCATTGGTTTATAATGGGACAAATTTCAAAGTACTATAACTTCAACACAGTTGAAGATATTGATATAATTGCTGCTGGGAATACATAGGAAGTCACATATGAGCTTTCATTTGGTGCCCTGACCTTAGACCTTGAAAGGTAAAGCGAATGTAAATTAATGTCTTTAAATATGTCGTTGGACTACAGGACCCTAGGTCCTCTTTTTTCCCCTTACATTACATTTTCTTACTTAGTTTGATATTTAATGTTTATTATAAATTAAAAAAAATGTTTGTGAAATTTACCAGTCATTGTATTCTGTTTTTTTTTTTTTTTAATCACTGCCATCAGATTATTTAAGAATGCTGTCTCTACTTTGTGTTTCCTTTAAGAGAAGGATGACCTCTGGAGTAGTAAGAGCTTTGTTTCAAAATTACATATATTCCTGGAGCAATTTTATAGAAGTCTAATGCACAAAAGTTCCTAAAGTTAATTCTGCTGATGGACATATTCTACCTTGTGAAGCATTTCCTACTGAAGTACAAGAATGGCATGGATAAATAAAAAGGTTCTTTCTGGGTTGTCTTCTCATTTATTCTGGTCCTGTATCATTACATATCTTATTTCCTGTGTTTTGGAGGGGAATGGAAAATTGTCTGCAGGTTCAATCTCAGTAATAAAAAAGCCATCAAAACATTGCAAATGTGTAATAACTTGTTCTTTTCTGTGTCCGCTGACTGTTTTCTTACCTGTTACAATTTCTTGATGGTGAATAAAGGTTTTGGTTTTTTTAGTAAATTAAGCTTTGTGTCATTTCTTTGAGTGCCTGTTTGTGTGGATTTAATTCCATCACAAATGTTGCAATGTGTGTGTAGTTGCTACAGTGTAGTTTACATCCCATTTTTCAGACATAAATATGAAAGCAAACATTCAAGAAAAGCTAGATGGATGGATACACGATAATTTGACCAAAAAATGAGTGTTGCACAAGAAAATAATTTTTTAAAAAAAACTAAAAAAAACAAACTAATATACGAATGCATTACTGATGATTTGACACTTTAAACAGACGACAGAGACGTGTGTAGATCTGAATGAGGTCACAAACTCATTTATTGCAGCGCACTTATGTGTAGACATTCAATTCCTTTCCACAGGACGGTAAGAGATCGCTTTATCTATTGTTAAAGAACTGTATTTTTGTACATCTTCCACAAGGAGCCAGTACAAGGTGAAATCCCTTAAAACAGATTAAAAAGGGAAAGTTGGATTGTTAGTCATAAAAATGAAAAAAGAAAAAAAGAACCTAAACTGACATTGTCTGGAATCCAAATGTCAATAATACAAAAATAAATAGAGATTTTTCTTATGTTTTGGAAGAAAAACTAAATTCTGAGGTGGTCTCATTGAATTAATAGCTGGTGAGGAAGGTCACAAATATCCTCACCCTGGGTTAGGTTTAATGTTCGCAGTGCACATTTATATTTTACAACATTATTTCCTCTGTACAAATCAGCTTTTGCTCTCCCCAATCTACAATAGGACCATATACATCCATTTCCCAACAGTTCATCGCAGCACTTTGCTTTTTTCTGTCAGCATTTAGTGGAATGTCAATAAATTGTTTCCGTCGACACAGCATCAGCAGTATTGAAAAAGGTATTTGCCGTATAAAGCTCTAATTCCTACCATTATTAAACTGTGTGTAAACCATAAAAGCAAAAGATCAGCAAGTAATACACCCAATTAAAACAATGTTTTTACTATGCTACATGTAGTAAGTAAGGAATAGCCTGAATATAAGAGATACAATTGTGATTTATCGTATCCATAAGGCGTATTAGTCCAGTACGTTACTGTTAAAAACACGAGTTGGACTGATGTGTGTCTTTCCCTGCAGGAGAATGGTTTCATGTGCAGAAATGGCTGTTTATCAGTAGTGTGGCACGCCTTTTCACTTAAAAACTGAAGGATTTTTTTTTTAATGATCTCTCCCTCCATTTGGCCGGTTATTAAACATATTCAGTTTGGTGTTGATGAGAAGATCAATACTTCTTTAAGACCTGTTTGGGCATCTGGAATGTTACAGAGTAATCACACTGATTGACAATTTCTGATTGTCCATGGCCTCAGTCCTCTCCCATATACATGTGTGCTGTCGATATGCATTTACACAGATACAGAGCGTCCAACTCTGAACATTTACAACCAAAGAAAAACTCTCTTCAATAACATTCATTAAGACGTGGATCACACAAACAGTAAAGGCATCAAGACTTGTTGCCACAAAAAAAAAAAAAAAAAAAGGCAACCCCCGGTTTTAGATTTCTGGCATGTAAAAAATATATACAAAAAGACAGTTGGACTTGAGTTACTTTTTGTTAGAAAGTGCACAAAGGAACAGTCGGGGTCTGTACACGGTCCACCAACTCTGAGCTAATCTCGGGACAGATAAAAGCAAAATGGTTGAACAAGGCTGGAAAATGATGATTACATACATACACACGAAATCAGCACCCTCAAGGGCAGTTGGTACATTCTGTACATTAAGTAATCATTGTATACACCATCTGTAAAGACACACACCTTAACTAGTCCCAAACGACTCACTGCAATGCACCAAGCAGTTAATAGAAATAGTCCCACCTGCTGGTGCTGCTTGGAAAACCTATGAAAAGTTTAATAATATTGTAAAAAAAAAAAAAAAAAAAAAAAAAAGCAGATAATGGGCATCTTCAGGACAAAAGGGGGAACAATTAGTACCATGTTGATATTCAGAATGTTTTGCTCACACCCTCGCCCATGTTGTCCTTCACTCCTGCCGTCACAAATTGCTGGATTTTGCAGCTGAAGACGGCGACAGTGGTCAAATGAAGGGGGTTCCGAAACATTTAAGGCACCACTGGACGCTTTGGCTGGGCGGTCGATCGATGCGGTGCAAAGACTTGAGCTGCTCGGTGCTCAGTTCGTCGTATGCAGAGCGGAACTCTCTGTCAAAAGCCTCTGCAGAACAAAAAAGTTAAAAAGTCACATACGGGCTCATTTCTGCTTGACGTTAAAGGACGCAGGCTGATACGGATGGAGCGTTCTGTCCGTCCTCTGCGTACGTTACATGTGTAATTCTGTATGTTCTCCGGGAGCTAACGGATTCGTACCCAGGCGGAGAATAAGGAGCAGTGCCACCAGGAACCATGGAGGCAGTGTTGAGATTTGAAGAAAATAATTTCCAGTAATAGTGGTACTTTTCAAAGAGCGACTGTGTGAGTTTGGGAAAAACTACTGACTTATTTACACCAATTTGCCTTCTCATATCAACATTAGTAAAACTTCCTCTGTCCTCACCATGATTGTTATTATTGCCTTTTTTTTGCCTTTTTTTCCATCTTCAAAAACTTTACTCTATTTCATGGTATTCAGCCAGTATGGTAATTAAGAGCAGCATCCTCTGGCAGATTGACTGAGAAACACATTCCATTGTACTGGACACATGAAAGTATTAAGGCAGTGACTCTTGACAACATTAGAAATTGATGCACCTATTGATGTAACTCTTTATTATTATTTTGTATTTTTATATATCTATTTGAAATATCCAGCATGTCATGAAATTTAGAAAAAGAACTGTGGCATGGGGTTGGTTAGGATTAAGGGGCTAAAGAATATGCAAGTTTTTTGTGTGTTTTTTTTCTTTTATTGTTTTAGGTATGACTGTCAATTGTAATGATGCACTTACGTATGTATATACGTGTGTCCATGTGGTTAGACATGTATCTATTATTATTTATTTTGTGAGTTATATCTTGATTAATGTCTTGGCACATGTTTGTGTGTATGTTTTAATTTCTTGTCTACAGTGACAGACATATTGATTTGCACCTTCTTTCCAGTAAAAAGAAAAAAAAAAGAAATGGACATGCCTATTTATGTACATAAAGCAAGCATAAAAGCTTATTTATGCTCGCTTTATGTATGTAAATAAGTATGTCTGTAGTCTTTAATAAGCCTTAGAGTGGTCACTGAGTTTGTTACACGCACATCAATTACAGATTGAAATGTTATAAAATGCACAAATACCTCACACCCTTATCGACTCACCTACATCGATGTTCTCCCGTCCCAAAGCCACAAGGGACAGAAACAGTATTTCTCTGTATATACTCCTGAAAGAACATGCAACACAGGTCTGACTCATTACTTATATTTCTTTAGATACCTGTGTAAAGGTGTATATGGCAATGAAATGAGAGAAAATATGTTTTTGGCGTGCTGACCTCTGCCGTTTGACTCCCTCTGGACGCCGTTTGATCTCCCGGATCAGCAGGTTGATTGGCCCATAGACGTCGTTGGTCTGGATGTTGCGAACTATCGTGTTGAGGAGGGTCCGAATCTCCTGGTGGTCTGTAGGAGCCAGCGTCCCCTTCTTCTCCACTGCGAAAATAAAACATATAAAATAAGAAAGACCAGAATGAGCCTGAGGTCTGACCTCTTCTGGACAACAGTGGAGTAGCAACAAAGCAAACATAAGGGAAAGGTAACATTTAGCAACTTTCTTCAAGTGGATTTGTGAGTAATACATCTGAATAATTATAATAATCTTAAATAGCATAAATATGCTCAACTAATTGACATTTATTCACTTAAGTTTATTTAACTTTTGTTATCAGAACTGTTTGAAGACCCCATAATCATAATTATTACACATATTGAACCTTTAAGTCCATTATCTCCGTGAGTCTGTGTGTGTACTTACACAGTGTTCTCCACAGGAGGTAGAGTGGATCTCCATGTTCTTGGTGGAGGTTGATGTTGTCCCACAGGAGCTGGACATAAACCTGCTTACTGTCCTGGGACAGAGATGTCAAGGGCAGCTGTAAAAAGACAAACACTTTTACTTATTTGGTACATTTGGTATTATTTTCTGCAAAGTTAACAAAAGGAAACGTGATGTGCACTAGCAGGGTTTATGCAGGTTTCAATTTTACATTTAAGTGTAAATTTAACACTTTTAAGACCGTTTAAAAATGCAATTTCAAGCCAGATTTAGATGATCCTTATAAGAAAACAGAACAATACAGAAATGATTTATTGATTTATTTACAGTAGCTTTGTGGGTTTTTGTTTTTTTTATATTCTTAGGTAACTCTTATCTTTACACCCCAATACCTTTCAGTCCTAAATTGACCTTTTTCTTGAACAAATTCATTATTAACAGGATTTAACTAATATAAATACACTGTTACTTGACTCTGAGCTTGTTGAACTTGAACATAGATTAATGTAACAATAGAAAAAATTACTGATATCAATTCATTAGTCGTTACTTCCAGAAACAGATAAGAGGAAAGGCCACTTCAGCTCTCACACCACACTGTGACGAATTAGAGGAAGTTTTATTACAGTTTGAAACATATTTCAAAGTAGAGTTAATGTGACTTCGGTGAAACATGAAATTTACAATCTAATCTGATTTTATGATTGAAGGACCTGAAAAGTCTTATGTGAGAGAAAGACTAAAATAGAACAAAGCCAGTGTCTGACCTGTACTCCATTGTTGCAGTGTTCTGAGGTCAGGATGAGACCAGGCAGGTGTGTGGGCAGGTCCAGACGACGGAAATACCAAACCAGGTTCCAGAATATGATCGGGTGCTGGCTGAGGAACTTGTGGGTGTAGATCACCTGCATGGACACAGGAGGTCAGTCAATGTAGAGGTGTACAGATATGTGAGGGTCATGAGTCTGAGCCACTGTGGGTTGGTCTGTTTTCTACCTGATCTCCCTCATTCTCCAGTAGTGTCTCCAGCTCCTTGCGTAACACCAGAGGACTCAGATATGGAACAGATACCGGCTTAGGGTTTGGCCGTTTGGTTCCCATGCCGTCCTAATCAACACACAGTGACAGTTCCATCACTTCTTTTGCATATATGAATGACAGGGTCATGTGGGGACAGTGTGGGACACTAACCGACACCTCCTGCAGGCTGCAGGGCAGGCTGGTCGTGGAAACACCGTGTCCAGGTCTCTGGGACGAGTCTAGACTCTGTAGTGGACCTCCTACACTGTTGCTGCGTGTGAGTGAAGTTCCACTGGATCTGGGCTGTTTCCCTGCTGCCTGGTGCTCCAGTAAGCCTAGGGGGTCCGACTGAACCGGTTCTGGAATCAGACTAGAAACACAAGACACATTTGGTTTAGGAAGATGTTATGTTGCAAGAAATGAGGCAGATATTTTGCTTCTGTGATCAAATGTGTTTTTAATGCACAAAACACTCTGGCCTTTTCACACTGTTTTTTATCCTTTCACCAAAATAAAGACAACATTCCTTCTTTGCTGTTGTACATTTCTGATGAAAATTAAATATAGGACTAATATTACCCTTCATATGCACTTGTGCATGCAGTGACATTCTTGGCTGGTTTTAACAAAGGTAAATGCCATAACATTAGATATAAATGTGGAAAAGCTTGCTGTGCTTGATCCACTGTTGGTAGACCGGTTCAACCACGTGAAAACAGCCTCCCACATTCATCCCCTCTACCACCTTCCAGAAAAGCCTGCCATTATCCTATGTTGATGTCCAAGTCTCTCAGAATTTAGAAAATAGGAGTGTTTCTTCCTTTTCACCAGAAATGTTTATTTTTTGTCTCTCGGCCATTTTGCCTGGTTTTGTTGTCTAGTTGTCTGTGTATAAGGGTCAAAGCTGACCTAATCAGGAAAGAGGCTGTGTGGTAAAAACTTCAGCTGACACAGATTCTGAATGTCTTGCATGTTTAAAAAATGCTTTGATATAATCAGCATATCCTCTACATCTTCATCAGAAAATACAATATTTAAAATGAGGCCTATTTTGGAATATCCAAACAGAATGTGATGACCCTTATCACACTGGAATTTAGTTATATCTGAGATTGTAATGCAGGTATAAAACAGGCTGGCTTTACTTCTTAGGTGTTCCAGACTTATTATCAGGGGTCCCTCTGGGTTCCTCTTCAGGAAACGAGATAAGGTCTGTTGTCTTGATGTCAGCTGAACTGCTAGCTGTGGGCTGTGTGCTGGTGCTATGGATACTGTCTCCTGAGGCACTGGGGTTCACGTAGAAGCTGGAGGAGCAAAGTAATGATATCAAAGTCAGGCTGTCTGTTTGGAACTACTCTGATAAGTGTTTCTGGGCCTAAAATGTAAAACTTAAATCTCATTTTTAGGAGTTTTACAGTACACATCCTTACTCAGTCATTGTGCGTAGATCATGAAACTCAATGTGCAATAAAGGAAGGAAGGCTGTGCGACAGAAAGGACAGTTGGTGTTGAGGTTGGAGTCGTCAGCAGTCCAACCCGCCATGATCTCCTCGTCGTAAACCAGGGCTTCACAGCTGCGACACTGGGAGCAACTCGACATAAGAACCTGTTCACATAAAAAAAATATTTTGCAGGTTGCTCAAATATTCACATATTAATAAGAAGAGAATGCATTGGGAGAATGTAGTGTGTCTGACCTCTAGTGCAAAGTTCTGGTAGATGCTCGAGGAGGATGCGTGATGTAAAGACCCCTGCTCAGAGTCTGGACCCCTGCCTGCACGGCCTGGGGTCGGATCTGCAAATGGAGACCGACTTTAACTGCCAATGTCACTGACCTCAACAAATGCCTCAATATACCCTTGGTTGTTGCTCATTTGTGTCCACTGGCGTGTGCTTACGTGTCTGGTGGGTCCCTCGGCCTGTGTCACTGCTGCCGCTGCTGCTGCCCAGGCTGGTGCAGCTCTGGTTCAGACCGTTGGCCACCAAACCAGGGATCACCTCTCTGTCAGGACTCTCATCTATATCGTGTGTGGCCAGCATCTGTTCATCCAGGTTTACCGGGAAACCACCAGCACCCAGACCTTGTTCATCCTGCAGAATAATGTTTGAAAGGGGGTTCGTTTTGGAGATTGTGAAATCCAGTGTCTGGGACAAAATCAATAGGGTTTCTGCAAATCTCAGTAAGTTATATTTAACACTTTAAGACCTTTCTATGAATGAAATTAAGACCTATTTGTTCATCACAAAGAGGCCATATTTGTGCAGCTCTTCCATCTTTATAACCTAAGTTCCTATTTGAAGTCTGCCTCATCTTGTGCAAGATATTCTCATATTCAACAGGATTCAACCACGCAGTACACATGCAGATCGAGCCAGATCTCATTGAACTTACACTTATCCATATTAGAAAAAAGGAACATAAACACACATTAACATATTTTAACTAAATTCTAAGTTCTGCCACTTTCATATGAGGCATTTCAATACTGAAAACTCACATTATTGAATTTCAAGGCTAAAGTCCTGTTTTCAGGAGGTGGAGGGATGTAATCACATTAAAGAAATTAAAAAAGTGTGTTTGGACTACAATACAAGGGCACTCACCTCATCATCGGAGTAGGAGTAAGCTGAAGCGACTGCCCCCCACACTTTACTCGCAACATTCGCCGCCTGCTTCATGCTTGACTTGAAGACATCCATTTTAGGCCCTGATAAAAGGGTGTCCATCTTTATGCCTGAAATGGAGTTAATGACAGAACCCAACGAGCCACCTTGAGAAGACTTGACCAGCGCTGTCAGTGAGGATGACCTGGGGCCTGGACTAGCTGTGGTGCTGGCAGGGGTCTTTGTCTTTGCAGCAAAAGTCTTTGAGCGGGTCACAGCATTAGGGCTACGTTTGGGTGTGTCGCCTGGTGAGCCCATTGGAGTTTTGACCGGAGCAACGGGGAGGCTGGACCTCCGCTCCAGTGGCTGCTTAGGTTGTGGGGTGTCAGTGGAGTCTCCCTGAGGCTGCTGGAGCTCCATACTGGACGACTTTACGGTCAGGGGGCTTTGCAGGCTCATGTACATTTCAATCTCCTCAGCCAGGTTTCGGGACACTACAGCAGGCAAACAGCGTGGCGGCTCCTGGCTGGTCACAGAGGCTGACTCATCACTCTCTGATACCAGGAGGGAGAGTGGGTCCGAACCCATCTCCACATCCTCCCTCTCAAGGGCCACTCCACGTGCGCCCATCTCCTCCTCACTGTTCTTTTTGTCTTGCTCTGTTTTGGCCTCGACATCAACCTCAACGTCTTCCGCATTTCTATCGAGTCCCTTCTCTTCTTCGGACGCTACTGACACCTCTTCCTTTGGCAGCTTCCCGACTGCCATGTCCTGGTCATCTTCAGGCTCTTCCTCCAGGTCTTTAAAGAGTGCTTTTGAAACGCTGTTGGGGGGTGGACTTTGGCTGACGGACAGCGCCGCAGCCAGGATACGGGCATCTGCGCCCATTTGGCTAGCCATGTGGTCCACGCCTTTCTCCAACTGCATTCCTGCACGAGTTTCAGCACTGAAGCTACAGCTGCGCTCAGCGAAGGCCTTCTGCCTCTGCTGCTGTGACTGGTTAACGACACCTTCAGACACCATTAAGGCATCGTCGTCAGGCAGGGACACATTATCGTTTTTACTGTGCCTCCTGAACAGCTTCCCTGAACCTACGGGAATACACAGATATTAAGCATTGTCCATCACAACATCAGATTGCATCTTTAACCCATAAAGACCCGGTGTTACTTTTGTGGCAGTTCCCAAATGTATTTTTGTCTCTATTTTAACCTTTCTTAAGCAATTTACCACCATTTATTCTAATATTATCCTCTGTATATTACTTATTTTCAGTGAAAATCAAGTATTTTACCATATTTAATCCACTTATGTAGATGATCATAAAAAGTTCAAATTTTGAGTGTTATTATATCAAAAACAGAGAAAACTGAAGAGAAAGTGACTTTTTCTGCAAAACATATCATTAACTAATCATAAAACAAGCATCTACATCAAAAGTTATTTGTCAAACTCCATGGGGTTTACTGGTGAATCAATGTTGTAGAAGATGACAGTGTTTCCATAGTAACTACGGAGCCTCTGAATGTCCAAATTGCTCATGTGATGACCATGACAAGATGACAAACTGCATTTTGAATAAATTATTTACATGTATTGATAGGAATAGTGGACCAACAGGTATTAAAAATTTAAGATCAGTAGATGGTTTTGGTCGTCAGCAGCTGTATGGGTCCTTATGGGTTAAACCCTTATCCTTATGCTCACCGGTTTCCCTGCCACCATCGAAGCTCCCTGTGGACAATCTGACAATACTAGGAACAGGTGAGGTCACATCAACAGGGCTGGGAGGCTCTGCCACTGCTACAGCGCTGTCCACCGAACCTGCTATGTCACCTCCTACAGAACATGAAGTAAACACGTCAGACATTTGTTTTGTGGTGCAGACAACATCCTGCATGAGAGTATACCAAGTGTTTCTCACCATTATGCTGTGATTTGCCACCGTTTCTCTCTTCAGTGGAAAGCACAGCTGTGTTTGAAGGCTCTGGCAGCTCCTGATGTAACTCATCCTTGGAACCATAGCCTTGATCCGATTGTCTTCCTGTGGATTTAAAGCACACACATCAATCTAGCAAATGGTTTTCTTTCTTTCTCTCTTCTCAACATGAACAAATATTACCCATGTATTTTAAATAGAGATATGAGTGTGCTGTAATTTTATGGGTCTCTTATTATGGTGCTGTGCTTCTAAAAATATTGATTCTACAAGTCTATGACCTATACTGAAGGAGTGACTACCATTCATCCCAGATATAGGCCCTCATTTGGTGTTTTAATGTTATTAGTGAAGAGTGCTGTCAAACACATCACAGAAATTCCAATTATTAGCATCAGAAGACTGGAATAACAACAGACCAAATTTAGCTGCCTTTAGCTCTGGTGTAAAGGGAGGAGCGCATATTCCACTTGGCCACAAATATGGGATGCAATAACTGACTCAAAATAAGGAGGGCAAGTATCCTAAATGAGTCAACCAGTAAATATTATGGAAAGTATGCAGGGATGGCCATTTGAAAAGTGAATACAGAATGCAATGGCGTGTTTGGAAGCAAATCCAATAGCACGAATGATGGGATGTGACAAACTTTTAAAGATTCTTCCAGATTAAGTGTGTATTATGGAATTTTTCTGATGTTCCTCTAAAGCTGTGACCTCCTCAGTCACAGTAGACCTCAGTAAAACAGAAGCAGAGATGAACAAACCAACCCTTTCCGAAACAATACCTGTATTGCAGTGGTTGTCTGATGTGTCTTCCATGCTGTGGCTGTGGGCAAACACGTTATCTTCACCATTGACCTCACTTGAGCTGTCAGCACTTCCATGACTCAAACGGTCAGCGTCAGTGACTGCCGAACTGCCTATTGATGCAGCTGAAGAGACAAAAAAAGTGCAGGAGTTTGATGAATCCCATTTATTTTAGGGTCTTGTGCTCTCATGTCAGCAAAGCAAACAGATCTCACTTGTAGTTGTGAGCGCAGTTCCCTTCTTGGAAGGTTTGCGGTGTAGAGCGTGTTTAAATTGAGCAACGCCGCGCAGCACATTACGCAGCTTGGTCCACATAAACAGGCCACTGCGGTTTCGGCTCGGCCACGGGCTCTCTAAGACTGCCTGCAGGATGGAATGATTAAAAAATTAGAAAACGGTTTCTGATGTACTGATTTAAAGAGCCTCATATTATCACTATGGACAGAAGATCTCTCTTTAAAAGTAGGGTAGAGGACCTTATTGTAATATCCATATGTGATGGCATTGGGGTGCACTCCAGCTTTCTTCATCTCCACCAGGACACGCACTGCCATAACAGGAAGACCCCACACACCGCAGAGCTGCATCACCACTCTGTAACACACCTGAGAGCCAGAGACAATCAAATGAAAACTAAAAGGCATAAAAACAACAAAGATATAAAACCAGAACTTTATATCACACAGAAAAGGGTGTAACATGATATGAAGCTGATGCTCTTACATGCTCGTCAATCATTTTTAACAGTACTCAAAGTTATTGAAGACCTGTACATTAACTTCTAACATTATTTTTCTGACAGGAGGATGTTATATATAGTGATGCACAGCTATACTGGCGTACTGAAGTTATTAATAGGGAAGTATTATAAGTGTGTTTACAGATATAAATACAAATCGATTTTCCCAAAGAAGAAGTAATATTCCATTAGATTAACAAATTAAAATAAAAAAAAAAGACAGAATACAAATAAATAAACACACCAACATCATCATCTGTTGAAATTGTGCGTGATCTGCAGCATAAAGGTATTCAATAAATATTGAGCTCATGCAGTTTAAGTTAAGTGTCCTACAGTCACACATCATGTTATTTCATCAGTAGCTGTTGCTTCAGTTTCATCCCAGGGCACTGGTTCCTAAACTTTTTCATCTTGAGAACCTAAACAGAAATTCACTGTCTCTTCTGGACCCAAATGTATATACATTTTTATTTACTCTTAAACTGGTGAAACATTGACTCAAAGTCTTTTTTTTTTTTTTTTTGTGATTTACAGTGTCATTTTGTTGTATCTTTCATAGTTTTTGTCTTGATACATCTTCTATATTTCTGGCTTGTAACAATGATTTATTCCTTCTTTTGTGTATTTTAACCTTGTGGGCTCTTCGATTTTGCTTTTGTCTTTTTTATGATGTTTTTATCTTGTTATGTCTATTACATCTGACACCTCTCCACTGCATTTTATAAGGTTTTGGTGTGGTAAGCAATTAGAAACTCTTTCAGAGAACACTTTCTCTCCATTTTAAGTTGGAAAGAGTATTCACTTATGTCATTGCTTTTTATTTTACTGTAACCAATTTTCGATCCCAACAACTTTAGGAAATGCAGGGCAATCAAATGTGCTTTACTTGCTGCTTTATTCATCCTTTTTTTTTTTTTAAATCAGTTTAATTGATTTATGTGATCACATTTACATTACACTCCTGTTTTCATCACTATTAAAGTTTTGTGATAACAGCCTTTCAATTGATCTTTAGCTCTTTGTTGTTTACTGATATTAATTTTAATGTTTTTGAAAGGAATACTCCCTATGCCAATAAACTGTAACATTCATTAAAGTTGGAATGAACTGCACAGTACCTCATCCAGAACTTCCACCTCAGTGGTCCTCATCTTCAGCAGAATGTTGTACGCCTGCTGCATGGCTCGGCTTTTAGACTTGGCCAGTCGCACAGCGGCGGGCAGGCAGATGAACCACAGGCTGTAGCAGTGACTGAAGAGGCAACGCGCCCACAGCGGAGGGTTCGAGTAGAAGCGTTTCGCCATCTTGTATGCTAGCTTGATCTCCTTTTGGATCAACCAGATACTTGATTGTTATTTCAGTTTGGAGGGTGAAAATGTTGATGAAGATGCACAAGGTCTGAGAGTCATACTTGTTTCGTCCTTTTGGCGAGAAGTGCGGGACTGCTGGACAGACTGGCCCCTGCTGCTCTGCTGCTCAGTGCTGGACGTAACACTCTGGGGCGGTCAAACAGCTCCATCTTCAGCCTGGGGAAACCTTTATACCTGGAGAACAAACATGGGGATTGATGCATGTTGGCATGAGGAAAAAAAAAAAAAGAAGAAGAAAATGAAACGCTTGTCCTGTGAAAAACATACACGTATCGGCCAGGTGGTTCAGGTCCATCCCCTGGTGGAGGTTCAGGGGGCATAACAAAGACCGTGTGCTCACTCTTCTGGGATTCATCCAGCTCCAACAGTTTTGTGTCCTCAGATGACTCTCCTTCAACCTGCATGAAGAGACACAATTAGAGCCTCAGCGCCTTTGAAACATCCTCATTTGTGGTATGGTCGCACACATGTTTGCATTCCAGTTCCTGTTTTTATTAAGGGTTTTCATGCGCACACGTAATCAAGTGGTAAAGCATGCTTGTTTGATTGGCTTTCAAGAGTTGAGAGTGGAGGAAATGCAGGAAAGTTCATCATAAGGGGAAAATGTCCCGAACAAAAAAGGAAAACAAAAAGGTGCAGTGAAATCTGATTGCAGTTGAAGCTATTACCTTGGTGCCCTTGTCCGTGATTTTATCAGAGGGAAAAAGCTGCAAGAAGAGGAAAGAGAGCAAAGGAAACAGAATGAATCAGAGGAAATTTGACTTCCCGAGTCTCCCAGCGAATGAATGTTATTTTGCCAATAAAACAACATAAAACAAAAGGTCTTTCGTAGAAGCAAACCTCCAGTGAGGGAAAAAAAACACCATTAAATTGCGTGGTATATACATGTATCCAAGATCAGACCGAGGCCTGTTGTTAGTCACCTTCTCCACACAATCATCAAAAAAGGCCAAGCCGGTGTCCTTGTCACTGACAAAGGTACACTCCTCTATGAAGCGGATAAATATCTGAGTCTTGGTGAGCTGGGAGTAGAACTTCTGGTGGGCACGGTCTCTGCTTTTCAGAAATCCTGCAGGAAAAGACAGAAGTTAGCAGGGTCTCTTCCCGACTGCTGAAAAACGAATCTGTGCATCTGAAATTGATTTTGAGACAGGGAACCTAAATGGACTAAGAACCAATTTCCAAGCAATGACCATTAGCTAGCTCTTATTATAGCAGATGAGGAAGATGATTGATTTGTAAAAACACTGAAGGTGAATGATAGTGTGGCTGCTCCTTGAAATAGATATGCCAATAAAATAAGGCATTAGGTGAAACTATTAGAACTAAAGTGTTAAATTATGCATAAAATACAAAACCAGGAAGATATTGAAAACAACAATAAAGAATCCCATTAACAAAGTCATTACTGAATATGCTGATATCCAAGTAATGCCTATTATTATGAAACAATGAGCTGTCAGTCCGTTACCTTGCAGGTCATAGAGTGAGTCTGCGGCCGTGGCTTTCTCAGAGGGTGCCGTGGTGATGGGTTTGAGGTAGGAGCGGTAGCCCTTCAGGATGGAGGCCATGAATCGTAAGAAGGCCTCCTGGATTTCCATCTCTAGAGCCGTCTTCTTCTTATGCCAAGTGAAGTCTGCCTCGATGGGGGTCATATCGATTGCTGAGCTCTCCTGTGATGTTTGACGCACTGAAACTACAACACAAACACATATACGTCACTTAATTAGATTAAAGCTTCAAATAATCAGTTTAATCAGGCAAACCATCCTTAAAAAGTAAAAAAAAAAAAGCCAAAACTGAAAACACACAATCGCCTACTATGGTTCAAGTATAGACTGAATATAAAGATGCACGACACAGTTATGAAAAACTGACAACAAAATATCAGGAGGGTCCCCTCCAAAGAGACTCTCAGTTCCAAAGAGAAAGTACATTAGTCTAAATTCCCCTCAGACCACATTAATTGCAATATGCTGTTAATGGTTATTATGGAATGGCCACAAAACAAATGCCTACTAGAGCTTTCAATTGTTCACTATTGCTTTTAAAGCTGGCTGATTCTGACGTCTTAATTTGGCAAATTATCTACTTTTTATAAATAAAAGTTTTGTCAGAATATTGCTCCTCATTGATTATCATTTAATTAATCAATATAACAGTATTTTGCAGAGAGAGCTGTATTAATCCATGGGTTTGTAGCATTAATGTTGTTGGCACAGATCGCTACTTTTATGAGTTTGTTTCAGTCTATTTATAGCAATACTTCAGTGCCAAATGTTTCAGTTTGCATAATGTATTATTTGGCTGAAGAAATAATCATAGAATTCCAGTAATTCTGTGACGTTCTATGAGCCTGACTTACACATAAGCTTTAGAGGTATGTTAGAGTGTAAAACAATTTTTAATTCACTATAAATCTTTGACAGGAAAAATTAGGCTGTCATAGTCCGTGTAAAACACTTAAGTTGTCACAAATTATGTACAAGACATTGTTAATGGTGTGTTTACTTCATCTACGTATTGTCAAAATGTTGTAATAAAGTGAGTACAAAGTGATGTAAAAATGCAGCGTTTCTAATCATGTAAGATCAGCAAAAAGTGATCGCACACAATCTAAGCTTAGAAAGCAGAGGAGAGTATGGGAAAACTTACTGTTTGACTGAGGTGGAGAAATAGGAATTAAGATG
>JAPQRP010000012.1:13471723-13485802 GCA_037367295.1 Apogon hyalosoma | reverse complement strand
TCTGGTGTCATTACTCAGAAATAGGGTTGAAGATGGACCTGTGGAGTTGAATTAATGAAGAATTCAGATCCAAGCATAGCATTTACAGTTTATGGAGACCACAGGGAAATGTTTTAAAATGTATAATTCCATTAAAAAAAGCAAAATATCACTACTTTAAGTTGAATCCACTCTTTCTGTTTAGTAATGCGCTTTCGTGTGCTTACAAAATATACCCTTTTTTGAATCTAATGCGACTTTTTTCTTACTAATTTAAGCTCGATCCTATTTTAAACGAATCAAGAAAACAATACAATTGATCAAAGTGATTATGTCCACTGAAATTGTTTATCTCATCATATTTTCTTTTACTGTAAATTAACCAGATAATGTATTTATTCATTTGTCACGTATAAAACTTGTTTGTTTGCTTCAGCTTGATATATTGCTGTAACAATAACTATGCTGCTCTCTTGGTCAGGTCACTCGTGGAAAAGAGATTAATCTCAATTAGGATTTCACCTGACTAAATAAAGGACATGTATTTTTAGAATAAATACTGATGTAGGACAGCAACAGGGAGTTTGCTTAGTAGAATACTTAAATTGCTGAAATAAAGAAAAGAAATTAAGTCTGCAACACCAAATTTGACAAACTACTGCAACCAGCTGGAAGCTTTTCATAGAATCCACTTTACCTGAGAGGTAAGGGTGTACACACAGGCTGGGAGAGTATCAAGGTGTCATGTGCAGAGAGCTGGAGGCGAAATTAAATAAAGTCAATAAAAAACAAATACAAACTAAAATTACAGAAGAGATTTGATGCCTTAATAACTACACAAGGGAAAAGTAATCTCACCTGGACCAAAATTCTAGGCCTCTGTGGAGAGGGAAATGACACATTGTGCATGAAGTGTGAGATGTGCCTTTTGAGAGAAACAAACAAAAAAAAAAGTTAGGCCATATTGTATGCGTACATACTTCTATTTAAACCAGCTTTACTACTCGACAGCTGTGATTTCATTCTTACTTTTCAATAGGCAGCGGATGTGGGCCTGAGACAGACAGCTTGTAGAGAAACATCAAAAATTTGCGGAAGGATTCGAAGAAAGGCCAGCGGGACAGAAGGCAGATACACTTGTTGGTGTTGACGGGCCGGTTGGGGATCATCTTCTTCTCCACCGTGGTGAGCAGGCCCAGTTGGATCTTCTGCTTCTCGCTCAACAGATCCACTGAGTATGGCTCATAGAACTGGATGGCTGATCCATACACCTGGAATAAGATGTAAAGAGGAGCACTGAGTTAGATTTACAATCAACTTTTCAAATATTTTCCAAGAAACTATGACTTTTTATAATAGATAAACAATATCAGGTTTAATTTAGTGATGTATGAGCCTCCTGACACCAGAAACAAAGTATTTTCAGCTGCTACAACTCACCTTTTCACCAGAAGAGATGGTTAAAACAAATGTGGAGAAGACAGGGAGAGGGTCACGTGTGCTTGGTGCCCAACACTCAATCTTGGCACCCATGGGCAAACAAAACAGAGGCACAGACTCTGACAAAGGAAAAGACTCATAGTCCTCCTCTGGATAACGAAAGATGAGACCTTGAGAACAAGAGAAACAGTAATTTAATGCTGAAATGTAGGAGTGTGTGAGAAAACACTTTCTGAATTGTAACAGTTTACATGCTACTTTCCAAACAATACCAAGGGTGTATGTACAATCAACTGTTCTCTTTGCAAGGATTTTACATTAGAAAGTAACAGAGCCATAGTTCCATCCCATTCATAGTAATGACATTACAACTCTGGTTTCACTTTCAGCAAATAATTGCTAACAAACTGATGTTTCTTTGGTGAACATCTGCATATATAAACAATGAAAAAATGGGTGTGACGGGAAGTGTAGTTGTCAGAGATGCATAAACAGCCACAACACAGGAAAAAGGCCAGCCATAAGATAAAGGCAGCGAGAGCTGATGTGGGTGTTAGTGTACACACATTTGTATGAATCAGATTATATATGCGCAACACTGTGAATTGTTCCAAAGGCCAAGCTATGAAGGAAGCATTCAGCCTGTGACAATGTCGCAACAGTTCAGAAATGCCAGCTTTAATAAGCAGCGACTATCTGCTGCACAATCACAGATAAACACACGCTTTGCAGCTTAGAGAAGAAAATATACCATTGGTTGAGGATGACAAACAAAGCCATACTACTTGACATTAAACAGCTGTTTGTAAAGACCTTCAACATGCATAATTTTCATGAACACTGTTGAACACATCTACCCAGTTTCAATTGCAACTAAGAGAGTTTAAATGATGATGAAAACATCTACATCAAATTAAGGCAAATCTGAATTTTGGCTACTCACTTTAGAAAGACAACATTGGAAATTGTACAACTTTTTATCATTTCAACATCATCAATGTGGAAGGGGTTATGTTATAATTTCTGTCTGTCTGCAGGACTGCACAAAAAAAATTGCACTGATTTTCATGAAATTCAGTGGAAGTGTAGGGGACAGATCAGCAACAACCCCAGATTTTGGCACTGATCAAAGTACAGAGGCTAAAATTAATCTCATATATGTTTGGGTTTTTTTTTAGCATTAATGTATGGCCCAGGTACTTGATTTGAAACAAGGTGACCAGGACCCAGACAAAAGGAAGATGGCAGGCCATTGACAAACACCATGAGATGTCCTTTAGAGCATCAAGCAACATAACAAAACATCAGCAAAGCCCTGTCAATAATCACTGATGAAACACATCTCCTCCACCCTGAGGTAAAATTGTTATGGCAGAAGAAATGATCTGAGGGTTCTTTTATGTCAAATGCCAGGAATGTGGTCAAATCACAGTATGAAATATGACAATGAAGGCTGTAACCATTTGAATGAATGCACTCACAGTTACATCAGTGTTGTATAATTGAGAAAGAGGTTGTTATTCTGTTGTGATGTGAACATGTGACATGGTTGTATTTTTATTTTTCAAGGTTAAAACAAACACATGCCGTACCTCAACTGGACAATGAAGTCTATTTCATTCCGTTCTCTTCTAGTTTTTGCAGCTACAAATAAATGTCTTTTACAATTCTATTATTGCATTTGCAAAAACAACACAACAATGATAGTAACTGCAAGTATCTTCTAATGACATTCACTGAAAATGTATACTGCACTAGTTTTGAATAAATGGTCCTACTGTACTTTGAAAGACACATTCACCAGTGTAATAAAAGCCTGGCTAGTCGTAGGAGGTTAAGCCATCAAATATGATTCATCTCAGTGAGAACGGTGGAAAAGGCACATATGATGGCATTCACTAAGGTCGGGCACAAACGAAAAGGTTGACAATAAAAGGGGACTGCCATATTATCAAATAACAGCTGAAGGTATGATTATGTAATGAGTAACATTTGAGGTTCAAATGGAAAATGAAAGAAACAAAACATTCTGGGGAAAATTTTTAACTCACCAGCTTTGTAACTGATGGAATTGGACGACGATACTGATTTCTTGTAACACAGGAACACATTGGAGCCCCACTGGAAGATAAGGAGTTTACACTGATAAGATCCTTTGCTGTTGTTGAACTAATATGAAAACTGTTGGTGGTGAAGATTCAAAATCACTAACCATGCCGCAGTTGAGGTTCTTGTCCACCTTGCAAAAGGTATGCGGTGGGGTCTCGCCCTTGCTGGTGACGATAACGCAGATGTCCGTCACTGCCAGGGAATTTTGATGCTGGACGGGTGGCGCTCGGCGAAACGTGATAAAGATGCGCTGCGAGGTGGCAGAGCTATTGTTGACATTGGCGCAGCGGCCGTATGGCGTGGCCTGGATGACCTCGCAACCTTGGATCAGACGCTCTTTGCCTTCGTATAGCACCCTGGTACACAGAAAAAACATGCATAATGTAAAGTAGGGACATGAAGTTATGCAAAACAAGTATTTCTAACTGGTAAATCATATCTTCATTGTCTTCTCAGTAAGAATATGCATTACAAAACATCACAAAACAAAATCTGAATTACAGTTAGAAAAGCATTGTAATTACAGGTGATATTCATTCACACTCTGAACTGCTGATTCATCGTGCCGGATACAAGAAACTGTAGCAAAATAAAATAGACTGCAGAGGGTCAACAGTCTAAGTATTTAATAAGAAACACTGAGCTCTCACAAATGTGCGCCAAACAGTCAGGAAAACAATAACTTCATCAATGAATAGAATTGCTTCCAGTTTCCTCTGGATATAGCATAAATATCGCAATAATTCTGGTGATAAATGATTAAAAAATGCAAAGGGCCAAAACAAAAGCTGTCACATCACATCCATGGCCATAAGCCCTCGAAGGTTTATAACGTAGTCAAAGGTTGTCAGACAGAAATGCCACAACTTGGAAAATTAGATGAAGCTCCTGCTAACTGTACCGTGACTGCAAGGTTAGTTTTCTTTATTAATCGTAAGTTATACAACATCATCAAATGGAGCAATGTCATCTTGCTTTTTTCAGTACTAAAATCTCTTTACTCTTTTGTGATTCTTGTCCAAGTACACAAAGAATAACAACATAAAGTGAATTATAAAATCATGTGGGCATTAAAGTGGTAAGTGGCAGAGCAGTGTAAAGAGCTTACAGCCCAATGACTAACGCCTACACACACTACAAAGCACCAACAGAAGTCAATTAAGTGGCTCAGAAAGAAGTCTGTCCTGGAATCAGTTTGTCTGTCAGGCAAGGCTTTCAATTCTTAAACAAGCACTGCTGCCAAAGGACAAATAGCTCACATTGTAATGATGCAATCAACACAATGGCACATTCAAATTGGAACAACATCAGAACTTCAGAAGTTTGAAAAAAGAACTCAGATAAAACAATCCTTCTTTCACTTTTAAGTACGTTTTTCTACCCACCATGCTGCACTGATGTAAAGCAGCACAGCTAAGATTTCTTCAAATCTCTATTAACTATTTCAAATGTATAAGATTTGTGTGCAACAGGAAAGCAAGCCCCGCATTCCTTCCACAAGATAGCATCAGTCCACCTTCAGAAATGGAGTGAGAAAAGCGTAACAATATCCAGGGGGTGATGACGCCTGGCAACATAGGAGAATTTCATTTTCAGTGTGTGGTCATTACTAACTTTCCTCTCATAGCTCTGGTTTTCCTCTGAGGTTTCAGCCAGTATATTCTCTCACACACAAATCTCTCTTTGATGTGATTCAGACATATTTACTAGATGACTCATTCACATCCCAGACAGTAAATGGAAATATCAATCTTATTCACATTGGCACTTCACATGTAATCATCTGGATTAATACAAAGACTATTCTCTGAAGTGAGGTTGGCCTCTGCTTTTGTTTTTCACACTAGCAATGGGATAAACAGCCAGTCGCTCCAGTGTGTTGTGCTTTTTTACATGACAGTACGTCCTCCCTCTCCATCTGGACAATACCGTGTGGGAAAGCCAAAAAACTTTGACTGCTACCTTCTTTAAACTATTACTGACAATTCATTTGCATCTTGTGCAGGCGATGTGGCAGAGACTGCACAGAAAATAAACCAGAAACAATCAATTTATTCTGAAAAATGAGGAGGACAAATCTAAAGTGGCCAGGGGGACAGTTGCCAACAAATTCCCAAAAGCAGAATCCTAATGGGCACAGTGAGTTGTGAAGATGTGCAGCTTCAGGCTGAAAATGCTGGTTGGACTGACAGCTGAGATGGCAGCAGGGAATGATTTACAGTGTAAGTTTTGCATTAATTCTTTGACGGAGACAAGACGAAGCAGGTGGAAAACAGATCAGCTGATTGAACGGGAAGAAACTAATACTGCAACATGGGCAAATAATATTTACTGACCATGTTACTGGGAAAACAGGACTATTAGGAAGCGAGTATATACTATTATACATCTAGAAATTGCTTTAGAAAAAAACAGTAATCCTAACTTTACCATTTATTTCCATAAATTACCTTCTGAAAGAATCTGGATTTGCCACATGATGAAGCAACAATTCAAACAACAATACTATTAATTTGGACCAAATATAGTGGCATGACAGCAGCATTAATTTCCTGAATGTTTCCTTCTGTTTTCTCCACCCTGTATGTCTGTTAGTATGATCAGCTTGATTGCGTAATCTCTCAAAGGAAACATGACTTGACATATGATCTTCTGTTTACGCCCAGAGCATAGAAGGCTGCAGCAATACAGCAGGAGCGACAAACATTACATAAAGTGAGCCAAAAGCTGCACAAAACAGGTGGAATACAGTCTGACAATCTGCAGTTTCTATGCAGCACAACCACTAAAGAAGAACTGAGCTGCAGAACGAGTGGATTGAAGAGTCTTTAAACCGGAAACTCCAGTTTGTTAGCAGTAGACACAAACAGGATTTAAACAAAGACACAGGTGTGTGAAGAGCTGAAATACATCAGGTGTTTGCATCATTGTTCCTTGTGAAAACATTACCCCGTGTGAAGTTCATTCTGAAGAGTCTGTTATGGGGATTAAATGTTAATGATTATTCCCAGAGAAACTAGAATAAGTCTTAGAGCCTCTCTCTGGGAGTGTGGAGGAATATGCACGTTTGCCTCAGGTGGTCTTAGCAGCAGTCTACTGATGCAGCTCAGACAGGACTTCTCTCCTTTTTTGGTACAAACGAGGAGTGATAGCTCTGGGATAACTCGATTGGATGGATCATGATGGAGTTTGTTCTTATGTCCGAACTGTTAAATATAATAGGAGGAAGCAGTGTATTTGTATTCATGGCCAGGAGCCAAGAGGAGCGGCTGGGAGAGAGCTCTGTGACGAAATAGGGCCAAGTGAATGAAGCAGTCAGCACACCTACTTCTTACTTCTTAAAAGTGTTTGTCATGCCATGGATGTTCAACAGAATATGAAAACTATGCAATATTCACAAAAGAGGAAGCAGTTTTTTGATGAACTGTTCAAATTATTTACAGGAGTTAATACTAATTTTCATCTTAAAATAATTATCTGTTTATTGGAGAAAAAGGTTAAAAGATCTAAACTTGACACTGCTACAATGAAAATGACATCTCTTCCTCCCTCATGGAAATATCCAGAATCCCTGCATTTCTAAATATTATTCTTTTTTAAAGTTTAACTGATTGTAAGACTCTTCCACACCCCAAAAGGAACTGCTTCTTTCCATGCACAGTGAAAGCTACAGGTTTTCACACCGCATTCCAAAATAGTTGGCAGTTACAAATTCTGCCCTTGGGTTCTTCCCTTAAATGTGGATTATAGTTGAGTATAAAGAGCAGATGAATAGGACTAAGTGTCAGATTTTACAGATATCATTCTGCACAGTGAAGTTCAAGCATTATAGAGAAGGAGCTTGAGATTTATCTATTTTGAGGCCTTTGTTTTTACTTCTGAGCCTTCAATGGCAGTTTGCTCCTAATGTGTGTGCTATTTGCTAATGCTAAGTACTGTCTGTGTATCTGGGCGGGTAAAATGCAGAGGCTTAAATTCCCTACAGGGGTAATAAAGCGAGTTAACCTTTTTAACCTAAACCTTTAACATGAGCGAGATTTGCCCCCAAAGGTTTTGCTGTGCTGTGTAACTCTTATCCTTTCCTAGACCTAACAATGTAATTCTTGCCTACACTTTACCAAATTGCAACTGAAAATGATGTGGACCTGTGCATTTTTTCAGTCTCCATCTGACTTCCTGAAGCTTTTGCTGAAGGTTCTCAGTGGAAGGGAACTTTCAGGTTTTGTCATGAAAAGAATTTTCTATAGTTTCCTCTGTAAAGCAGCATTCAACCAACAAACTACCACTAAATCAGAATCTTTGAGATGGTCATTGTTGAAGCTAAGCAACTGACAAATAATCACACAACTAAAATGTCAAAGTAAACTCACCCAATGTCAATGAGAGGAGACTTCCCACGACCCCTCCTGTAGCACAGGAAGAGTTCGGGGCTCTTAAGACTACCATGGTTCAGGTTAGCAGGTTGGCCGCTGTAGGTGCTGTCGATACAGGTGAAGCCTTCGGGCACGGTTTCACCTGCTGACCGGTTGATAACGGCTAGGTCAGTGATGGGGGCTTTGGGCCCACTGGACTTGGCCTCCGTCAGGTCCTGCTCCAAGGGTGTGGACTTATCGGTCAGCCCGGCCACCACAAAGTAGTCTGTCACACGGTGACCCTTGTCCTCAATCATGGCTGGAAGTACCTGGGAAAGAGGAGGAGGTGAGATTATGACATATTTATATGCTACAGGATACCAGTATTTCTTTTCAGTCAGATAATAATCTCTATATTATCTTTGTAAAGCATATCATGAAGTAACCCCTCTTAAAAATCATTGTTCTCATAAAACATTACCTTCTGAACTTTCTGAATTTGCACCTAATGCTGCTCCAAAGCTTAGACTTTGCTTAACTTTCCAGTCTAACCTATTACTTCACTCTATACACATACTGTACTAAAGCTATATCCAAAAAGCACACTGCATGTTAGCAAAAGCAAAGCCCCAGCATCCTACCAGGGATAGTGGGATGGACTATGCTTGCAAGCAGAATGCTAAATAATACTGTGGCCAAGGCAATAAAAGGATCCTTTAAGACTGCTGCACCACAAAGAAGCAAACAAACTGGGGAAACACAAGGGGCAATGAAGGGACTGGATTTGTTGACATTCACAAACACTCTTGTCATTGTATATCACCGCGTTGCTTCAAACATGTTGAGAGAGTTAACGCTCCGGCGACTACAGAGAGCCAAGGGAGAGCCGCCAACCCCAGAGGAATGTTCGGAAATGCCACGGAGAACATAAATCAAGCAGGCGCTGTCTATAAAACATGTAAAATATGGTCACTAATTGGGTTCAAATAAGGAAAAATATGAAAACAGACAGACAATTTAATGTCAAGAGCAGCCAAAATGCACTGTTAGTTGTTTTCAAAGTGATTTTTGTATTCAATTTTACATCATAGAGAAATGTAAACAAGGAATCTTTGACAGCAAAGCACAAAATTAACTTGAGGGGAGCAAAGCATAAAAAAAACTATGCTGATGATATACTTTATGTTCCATTCCCAATAACAGAAGAATCTAGAAAGAAAGAGAAACTCAAAGCAAACACTTGTACAGTACATGCCCTTCAAAGAGCCGTTAGGACCTACACAGGAAGTTCAGTTTTTCCAGTGGTGAGTGACTCAGCTGTGGCGGGAGGGGGGAAAAAAAAGCCTCTTTGAACGGCCACAGTCAGCAGAGACGGCCCGAGGCTTCATGACGCAGACAAATACTGCACACTTTATATATCTGCACATTTAAGACTTTTACCAGGCTAAAGGATAACATATGCATGTAAATCAAAAGGAAAATAATCTTGTGATGTTGTACAGAAAACTAATGATGAGCATCTGTTTGTGTAGAGCAGGACATCCGCTGGCTCGCACTGTGGAACAAGTGGCTGAAGGCAGACTGACCTGCCTGTAAGGAAAAATGAACTACAGCAAGACAGTGAGCAAGCCAACGGCCGGGATGACTGACACACTTTCCACACTTTTTTTCCACAGCCTGAAAAAAAAACATTTGAAAATTCCCCACTATATTATGAGCCTGCCTTTTGTTTCTCACTAACAACATAATTCATGTGGAGGATAATTAATGTTGCACTCTTTCTGACCACAATATTAGCTCTCATCTGATTGCAAGTGACATGGCTTTCTGGCCAGACACTTGGCACTTTGCCTGTGTGAACATGCCACGTTTGATTTATTTTAAGTACACTACAAGCAGCAAACTCAATGGACTGGATTTGAATGTTTGCCCACAATGTAGCAAATTTTTTATTCCCTATTTAAACAATATAAGGAAAATGCTCAATTCAAAGAGCATATGTTAATTTATCATAAATACTGAGACAAAACAATGCAGCTTTATGGTGCATACAAGCGGACATTTCCACAAACATAAACGGCAATAAAAATACATCAATGAAAACTGGATGGATAAACATGTTACTCCCAAAAAATTCCTTCCAAGAAGTGTTGCAGACGTTCAAGTTGAAAAAGCTCAGCTGGGGATTCACAATGTATGTTGGTAAGACCAGAAATTAATTCACAGTATTTTAAACATTTCCTCACAAAGACCAATATTTAGTCTTTCACTGAGACTAAATATTTATTTTTCACTGAAAATAACAAGCAATTAAGACCCAACTGATTCCACACGCCTTGCTTTTGACAGTGAAAAACAGTTGTACCAACTCCTTAAAAGCTGCACAGTTATTTTTTATCAGCAATTTGGAGACACACTCTAGCTGGGTTGAAATCTATTGGTCTTATAAGACTTACTTTAGTGTCTCCATGGTTACGTCTCTCTGATCAAAAACCCCATTCATGTGCAAAATGCTGTTTCCAGACCGTATTTACTTTATAACAAACCGCACTGTTAAATGTGTCCCCACCAAAGACTGGAGAGTAAATATAAAAGAAAAATCTTGTCCAAGACTTATTAAGTTACCACAGAGAAGGCCAAACATTATAACAAGAGCCATTTGGGGGGTTGTATAACAGAGGCCAATTTGGGCTTATCTCCTCTTTGTAGAATATACACCTGTTCCAACACGTCTGTATCTGCTTTGCTCTTTCACACCAAACACGATGACCTGCAATCTATCACCTTTTCATGATGTGGCTTTGGGTCGAGCAGTGAGTCATGGATAGGAAGCTGTTTACATTGCACCTGCACCTGACACTGTTTCTTCTCATTGAACTGAATTCATTCTGTCTTTTTCCAATTAAACCATTCTATCATATTCAAAAACTGAACAACAGCAAGTAAATATACAGAGAAAGCTAGAATGAAGATCACAGGGACACTTTTATGTCAACAGAGGGTAAGGCTGTTTAATTTATCACATCAGAATCACATATTTTAAAGTGTACCCATACTGGTCATGCTTATGACATTAATTGTGCTTTTTGTATCAGAAGCATGAGAGGTGCAAATACAGTGAAAAAACAAATTGCCATAAATGCACCACACTGGACCTTTTTATTACGTGAATTATGCACAGGGGCAGAGCCTATGGGGAGCAGCCATTGCTGGCCAGAAGTGACGTACCCGCACTGTCTCCAGGTGATCAAGTGTGACAGCTTGTGACGCAAATTGCTGGACGGAACTGCTAGCATTATCTGTGAGCTTCTGAAACAGCTAGCAATGAAAATTCACGACAGGTACCCTTTAACATTATTCACAACCATCAGTCTACAATCGATCTGATTTAACCCTGAAAGACCTAAAGAACTGCCTGAAACCAAAAGTATCTACTGATCTAAAACATTTAATAACTTTTGAACCAATGACCCTATCAATACTAGGGGTGCAACGGTACAGGTAACCCACGGTTCAGTTCATACCTCGGTTTTTGGGCTATGGTTTTGGTTCGGTATGTGTTTTGTGCATAAAGAGAACAATTTTTTTTCTCCCAAAATTATATTTTTATATTGCTCGTCAAGAAAAACTGAATTTCACAGTGGGAACAAATTATGTCACTACTGAACAAAATAACACTTTCTAAACTGAACAATATAACCCTTTCTTGTTCTTTGACTACTTGTATACAGTCATATAAAACAGGCATGTGCACACATGGGGCCCAAAGGGACCTTTTTTTAAAATAAATAAATTCCTGTTCTGCATAGGGCTGTAAAAGAAAACATCAGTACAAAAAAATGCCACAGTTATCTACCGTACGCATTTCCTTGTAATAGCGTGTCACAGAATTTTATGTGTGTCTGAGTCCTGCACTAGGTCAGGTACCCACGGGTACTTAAAATGAGTTACTGCGTAGACAATGTGTTTAATCACGGGTCGGGTTGTGGGTCATATTGAACATGGAAACACCATTATTTTCTGCAACATTGATTCATAAATAAAACCTGTAGTTTGACAAATGACAGTGGTTGTAGATGCCTCTTTTTATGTTAAATTAATTATATATTTGGCTGAAAAAGTCACTTTTTCTTCAATTTTCTCTGTTCTGATACAACCTTTGAATTTCCTCAGAGCATTTGTAAACATCTACATGATCAGTAAATTAAACAGAATACCTGATTTTCGCTGAAAAATGCAAGATGCAGAGGATAATACGTATAATAAATGGTGACAAATATTTATGTCATGTTATGTGATTAATTTAAAGATAATGTGACAAAGGACAGAAAGATTTTAAAACAGTTATTTTCATAGTTATAAGGAGGGAAAACAAAAATAAAAACAAAATAAAGCAACAGGAAGCATCACTGGTATCAACACTGGCTATCGAACAAAACTTTAAAGATAAGTAACCGTATCAGTATCATTCTGTGCATCCGTATGAGTGATAAAAATGTTCACATCAGTCCGATTAGTTGCTATTTAAATGCTAAGTTTTGGTCCTGAGGGAAATGTGATGAAATCAGATGATTATTTGTGTTTGTTTTTTATATTGTTCATAAAAAAATTCAAGAAGGTAGAAATGATGTACAACACGTGAGGCAAAAAATATGCAGAAACAACATAAAAATTTTTTTCCATAATGTCTTGTGGCAACCATAAAACAATGTAAGCAATGCAAAGCAGTAGACAATCACCTGTAATAATAATAATAATAATAATAATAAAGAATTTTATTTATAACGCACTTTTCATTTAGTGAATCTCAGAGTGCTACAAAGGAAAAGGGTCGAATGCCCAAGAGAACATAAAGATCAACAGTTAAAAGCCTTTTTAAATAGGAATGTTTTCAGTCTGCTTTTAAAAGAGTCCAAGCTCTGCATTTCTCTGAGCTCTACCTGTACCTGTAGATGTGATCTAGTTCTGTGATTGAATGTTAGTTATTTGGCACAACAAAATGAACTCTAATAAGAACAGAAAAATGTACGTCTTGACAATTGTGTTCATCATGGTAATAAAATAATATCATGTTAATTATGTGTGTTACTTTATTGGCCAGCCCTACACGCAGTTTTCTAGACAAAGATCAACAAGAAAAGGCACAGAAGAAAATCCTGGGTACTGTAAAATTACACTAGACACTGCCTCAAACTGCATCATCCATTTACACTGAAGTACAAACAAGGTTACTACATACCACTTAAGGTCACACATGTTGCTGCTGCTGTTATCATCCACACATACACAACAACCACAAATGCCTGTTCAGTGCAGAACCCCAGACATGGAGGAAGATCATATGCATTTTACAGAGAGAAATTATCTGATTCTGCACCTCATATTGGGTTTAATCAATCTACAGATGTGTTGTTCAGAACTTTATTTACTCTTGAATTAATAAAGTAGGCTAATGATCCTAACAACCAAGACCCATGATGCATTTATGTTTTATGGATATGGCTTAAACAGGCATATTATATACTGTTCCTACTGTTAAAACAAGGAGGACAGAATAAGGGCAATACATTATTTGTTGTGCAATGGTCACCATTAGAAACTAAATTAGTCAGTGGCATGTAACACTTATAAGAGAAGGAACTGCTACAAAGGCAATCACTTAAAAATGGCACTGAAACTCCAAAAATATCGTCACTGACTGGCCAATGTCACCACAAACTAATTAAAACTATCGGGTGCACAGATGTGTTGGTCGAATATCACTGACAGCTACCTGCAAGTAAGACAATATTTTGCCAATGGCAGTGGCTGATATTTATCTGCGGTTTTAAAGCAGAGCAAAATCGATTGCTTGGAAACATCTCCTGATAGTCAGTGAATGCTCTGAGTATTTTTCAAAGGAAAAAAAAAAAAAAACAGGTCACATATTCCAGATAAAATCCTCTAGAATGTGAATATTGTCTGGTTTCTCTACTCATTTATGAGAGTAAACTGAATATCTCTGGGTTGTGAGTGAACAAGTTATTTGAGAAGATTACGTTAGGCTTTGGGAATCACTTCTTCACCATCTTCTGGCATCTTATAAACCATACACACATTTCATTAAAGGAGAGATATTTTGCTTTTTTTTTAATGGAATTATGCATTTTAAAACATTTCCCTGTGGTCTACATAAACTGTAAATGCTCTGCTTGGGTCT
>JAPQRP010000012.1:13439754-13458120 GCA_037367295.1 Apogon hyalosoma | reverse complement strand
ATAAGTCAGTGGTCTTTACAAATATGGCTAATACTTCATGTCATCTACTGGGGAGAATGTAATCAGTTTTGGAAGACAGTATTCTTGCTTCTTTTGGGGCGACGGGGTACCCAGAGTATCTAGATCCAGTGAGAAGACCTTGTCAGTGGCTTCCACTGGTTTTACAGGATCCATTAGCCAATCTCCGTCCAATTTGGCAACCTCAGGAGACAGAAGGAACTTTGATGCTCCCTTTCGGTTGCCAATGACAGAGTCCTTGCTGCACGCCTGCTGAAACTGACTCAGATGATGACTTGTAGTTAGTGTTTGGCTAAACTCAGTCTTCAGGGATGGGATGAGAAGATCATCTTCTTCCTCACTCTTCATATCCACAGCTTCATCGTCAAGGCTCAGCAGGCTGTCATAGCTTGGCATCTCAGGAAGTGTTTCCTGGTCAAGGCTGAACTGAACTGCGCTGCTGCCTGTGCCACTAGGGCTGTCGATGGCCTCAGTGTTGAAGGTGTCTGACGCCAGAGTGGACTTCGAGACCCCCTGCTGGCTGGCAGGGGGGCTGTGGAGAGTGACAGACTGGAGACTGGGATCACACTTGCCAGGGCCAGTGGGGCTCAGCCACACACTCTGTTCATTGAGGGGAGTGAGTCGCCCCATGATGCTATCGTTTAACCTGGCTGAACAGATTTTCTCTGCTTCGTCTTCCTCAATTGCTTTCCGCCACGAGCTCTTCACGTCCATAACTTCAGGGAAGTAAAGTTGTTTTCATTAGTCCAAAAATAGACAGTATTGACAACTCAATTTTTGTTAAAAGCACAGTATGTAATTTCTACTGCTCTGAGTATCAAGACAATGACTAATAAATATCAGGACAGTGTGGGATTATTGCAGTTGCATTAATCACTACAAAACTATAAATGAAATAGGTTGTTACGTTAGTTCAAAAGACAGGTAACAACAGCCAGGACTTACTCAGACTCTCAGGGGTTCGTGGCAACTGCTTTCTAGTTGAAAAAGGATCTCCATGTAGAGTAGTGAGAAGGTCCTCCAAGCTCAGGCCTTTGACCCTTCCTTGTGTGGGGCCGTTTGTAGTCACTGCTTCTGCAAACTAGTGTGAACACACACACACACTTTAGTTTTGAGTCTTAAGAAAGATGGCATTTTTTTGTTAATGCTGTCAGGTTTCCACTTGTGACTTTAGAGCAAAGTATGAAGCATTTTTTCTTTGATTACTAAATTACATCCTAAACTCTTTGACTTCATTTTTTCCAGTGTCATCATGTTACCTGATCTGCTAGGTTATCACATTCCATGTCCACAATTTGAGTGGGGGCCCTCATGGGGGTCACTTTTGAAGTGGCATTGCTTGTTTTCTTCACACTGGCCTAAAAATAAAAGCAGATTTATTTAAGTAGTTTCAAGAAAAGTTTCCGTACATAAATTTAAGGTAGTGCAAGTCTAATACGCTCAGTCCTCGGCATAAAGAATTCCTCTTACCTGTGGTTGTGGTAGTACTGATGGAGTTTTGAGAGGTGGAGATGAAGTTGCATCAAATAACCAGTCGAGAGAAGTATTGGCCCGTGACGACACTTCATTGGCATCAGTACTTCTTCTCTCTGTTGTTGAAGGGCAGGCACTGTACAAAAAAAAAAGTTTAATTTGTAAGTCAAACGCATTTGGCATTGATAGACTTTCCCTGGGCAGAGTCAGGTAAATTTTTCCATTATTCTGTTCTTTGCAGTACAGCTCGTGTACAGTTAACAATTTTCCATCAGAGTTTTGGGAAAGTTCAGGTGTCTGCCCCGTATCTGTCCGAGGCGATTTCTCTCAATTCGCCGCGGTCATCAGAGAGCAAGGATGCTGTAGGGAGGAGTAGTGATGGACAGAACACTGCTCAGGACTGCCCAGGTATCTGCCTCCCATCATCAGCTAATTCACCAACCTACCAGACTTAAAACAATGCTTTGCCAAAATGAAATCAAGATTAATTACCTTTTAAGGACAGAATCGCTAGTGATGACTCCTTCCTGTGCTTTACACGCCATAAGTTTCTCATCTGAAATAATGCAAGAAATTATTAAAGAAAAGAAATGGACCTCAGCGTGACTCAAGTATGTAACCTGTTGCTCACCAAGAAGCTTTGCAGGATATTGGGAAAAGACACTGCTTTTGTAACTAGTTTCTGCTGCTGGCTCAAACGACAGAGGTGCCATTGGTGATAGGAAGCCAAGAGCCTAAGAAAAGGATTAAAAAATAAATAAATAAATAAATAAAACAAGAAAAATATTTCATTCGAATAAGTTAATAGATATGACAATCGTAATGCCAAGAAAATGTGACATAAATCTTGTTTTTGTTCTCAAAACAAAACAGTTTTCTGGGTTAAATTAACTATACGGAATACTCACAGGATCTTCATTCAGAAATGACAATAATGGGGTTTGTTTCAGAGTACTCATCCACTTCTTGTCCCACTCTGCCTCCAGTTCCCTTATGGCAGCCTTGACCTCAGGAATTTCCTCCTTGGAGATTTTGTGTCTGGGGAAAAAAAACATGATGCCAACTTACAAAGTGAGCTCTGAGTGTATGTTGCATCTACCTGGTGACATGTAGGTCCTGCAGCAAACGGTTCATTTGCTGACATTTCTCCTTCAAGATCCACATCCAAATGGATTAATGAATAAAATCAATTACGTGGGAGATGATCCAAAGCGGACATCCTCATTAAGTTTTCAAAGTAATTATACAGCATCTAGACAAATACAACGGTCTGTGAAAACAGAGCTCTGTGAGTGTATGTTGCGTCTACCTGGTGAGGTGTAGGTCCTGCAGCACACGGTTCATTTGCTGACATTTCTCCTGCAAGTGCTGAGGATTGAGCTGAAGATGGGGGAGATGAGAAACTCGACTCCGTTCCTCCTTCAAAAGCTGCAGCGCGTGATTCATCAGCTCCAGCACACACAGGAGGTTTAGCTGGCCAGACTCATACACATTTCCTGAACTCAACTGAAACACAGTCCAAACAAAGCAAAGCTATACTTTATGAGACAGTCCCTGTATCATCAGTGGCCATGGCTGTAAAGTGTATGTGATTTCAACATGTGTTACCAGCAAAGTGGACAGCCAACCATGTCAAGCAAAGTTCCTAAGCTGTTTGGACGGGTAATGAAAATAAATACTCCACCATAATCTTTTTACAAGCAGCTGTGCATATCCAACTAAAGTTTTTTTCCCCAAAATGTTTTCCTCATGTTGATGTTGTTTCACTACGAATACAACCTCCCTCTTTCATTCCTTTAAGCACCTTCTTGAAAGTGTCAACTTTTTGATTTTATATCTTCTTTTGCCATTTTTTAAAAAAGCTATACTTTTCCTTCAAACCAGAAATGTGGACTCCTCTGGAGCTTGCCTTTCTACCAGACAGAAAGTTTGTCTGCATTGCACTTCAACCTGGGGAAAATGTCCTAAGAATCTTCATAAACCCAGAAGACCATTAGAAAAACCCACATCTCAGCTAGAAGGAAAAAAAAAAAAAAGGTCTTCTTAAAATCCCAGCAGAACATACTTTTCATAAAAATCCTGTTAATCTGAAAATACCCCTATATTCAGATTACTTAGTATTTGCTGGGATTGTAATGTGGCTGCAGGGAAATAAGTATGATTGTGGAAACATTAACAATAGATTTGCTCCATTAACTTGTCCTAGAGAAGGAAGCTAGTGTGCAAAAATTACAACAGTGATTTTGATGCGCCCACTTATAGTACAGGCATTTTGGTATCAACCATCTACCCCAAAATGAGTCAAAGATGTTTACAGTAAAAAAGCTCAATTTCTTCATTCACTTACCTGATGTGGGAGCTGTTGTATTCTCTCCAGAAGACTCTTGGAAATTTTGAGGACCTGGTCTGTCCCATCAAGAGTGTACTGGTCTGCTTCCCCTTTTATGACACTTTGCACAGCATGCTGCTCTTCTTTAGTAGATGACAGAATTTCATCAATGGTGGACCATAAGGAGCGTACCTTAGAACAACAGAGTTTTACAAGTCTCGTAACTAAACATAGTGTCAATAACTGGCCACAAAATCTATGGAGGCAGCACTTCAGCAGTTGCTGAACAACATACAGTACAGTCAATTTTACACAATGACCTATTGTCTGGGTTTTTACAACTTGTAAGATGTTACAAACAATACCTTTTTGATCTTCTCAGCTGGAGAGGTGTGTTCTTGTCCAGAGTAGCACCTGAGAAAGTAGACAGATTTACCAAACTGGACTAACAGCATTAGTAAGCAAAAACTGAAGTAAAACAAAGCCGTACATACTTAAGAAGATCATCATACTTGGCACCATCTGCTCTGATATCTCTCATAGATTTAACCAAGACCCTTGAAAACAGAAAAATTCATGTTAGTAAATGAAATAAGGAAACAGCAGACACTAGCATCAATATACAAATGGAAAAGAACCAATAATGACTTCTTTATTTTTTACCTTAGATTATTGTTAAGGTAATATCTTCTTCTAAACTAATTAATATTAACATTATCTTATTTATAATTACAGAAGTGCATGTTAGGTTTCTAACCAATTCTTTATTCATAGCCAGGATAAATAGGTAAAACTTTGAGTCAACCAGACACGCAAGGATTTGTTGTGATCATTTTGAACAAGGTACTGTATTTATTTAATCCCTCTGAATAATATTGTACACTCTCTGTTGATAATGCCCCTTGTACGGTTAGGGTATGTATGTGGTCAGACATAAGTCAGCAGATAGGCAGCAGGTGCTGTTTGACCCTTGAATACCATAGTATATTATGTCAAAGTACTGTTATATATGTATTAAAAAAATGAATCCATAAAGGCATTTTTTAGATGATAGTTATCACAATGTGTGGATTTTTTCATGTAGAAAAAAAAAAAAAAAAACACTGGAAAGAGAACCTCACTTGTTCATGCTCTCTACTTTCTTGATGTACTGTATTATTCCAAATACAGACTTTTTATGCATAATGACTTCAAAAATGGCTTAAATTTTAATGTTTAGTGCATACTAAACTCAAAAAAATTCTTAAGGTGACTGAAACTGATAATCATCATATCATGTACTATGATAAAATGAAGCCATACTGTGAACCTGAGATAACATACTCCTATATAAGAGACATACAATGAGACAAGAAAAGGGAAATATAAAAGAAGCACTAGAATTGATAATACATTTTAAATATGTACTGAACCAAACAGGTCACACAATAGTTGATTTCAGAATGATTAAATTAACCACATGAAATAAAGGTGAAGTTTGCAATATAGTAAAGTGTGGATGGAAAAGCATGAAAAAACATTCCCTCACTAAGATCAGTTAGGTGCCCTGTTAGGTAGCGTATACTGACATAGTATCTATTTCGGGTTGAACAAATTAATGTATCTAATTATGTGGATATAAGCAATCCATGCTTATATACAATATATATTCATATTTTTAAATGTAACAATATTTCTATACGTTTTGAGTTTTGTTTTATTTCTTATTGGCCTAACATTCCAAAAGCTTTTGTAAATGTTTGTATCTACAGTGTGTGCTTCAGAAAATGTGAAATAATGTAGTAATGTCACTAAAGTGCGTAACCACAAACTCACTGGGCTCGTCTCTGGTAGTCCTGGAGAAAACGATCCTGCTCCACAGCAGCTTTCAAAAACCTGGTACTTATCAGGTTTAGTCTCTTCACTGCCATGTCTAGAGAGGATGCAGGCATCGCAGCAGCCTCTGGAACCCAACAGCCATCTGAAAATGACAACACTTCAAAATATTTGTCTCCCTTTTATATATCAATTAACAAATCAAAAGAGGATTAGAAACACTTTCAAGTCTACACTTGAATTATAAGTCTGACCTGTAGTGAATGTCTTCATTTCCTGCAGCATCACATGATTGGCTAAATGAAGCATCAAACTGATAAACTTGGGGCCTCCAGGTGACAGGAACAAGGATGCTACCACTTTGGGTCCTGCATTTGCGGTTTCGTCCTTGACGCAATCAAAAGCAATAATTTCCCAGTTAGTACTGTTAAGTGTGGGTTACTGAATCAGCATTTGTGAATAACAAATGACATTCTCACCATTATTTCTCGAAGCCAGGAACAGGTAACTTTCCGAAACTCAGCGTCTGCTTTGTGGGTCAAGACAGGCCAACAATGCCTAACCCAATAGAAATACTGAATGTTTAGGTCACGAATACAAGCATTTATAAACAAGTATGCCATTCAATTATTGTCAAAAACTTCACCTGTATGCCTCATTAAATCTTGTTGGGTTAAGTTTCTTCAAAAGGAAATGAGTTACTACGTAGAAGGCCTCCTTGTTTGGTTTGTCGAACATACTCCTGTTGGCAGAGGAACTTTGAGTTAGAGGAAAGCATTAAGTGTAAACAAGACCTAGAGGTTGTTAATGCAAAAATAATTCACTGTCTTGCTGAACAATACTCACGGTCCCAGGCTGTTGGTTTTTGAGACGATTGCGGACGTAGTAGCGTCCGGTTGAAATCCTAGCCCAAGAATCGCAAACCACAGATATCTACCTTTCTTTTTCTGTAACACTGTTGAATTCGCCATTATTCCAAGATGGGAAAAGCAGTGAGTCAGAGAGCCCCGTGGATGCCAGTGAAATGGAGTTCAACTTTAGTTAGCTAGCATTAGCTGGCTAACTAGTTAAAAAGTTTTCTGGTTGCGTCTGTTTGTCTCTGAACATTTACAACTACAGTAAATTTAGGCTAAATACCACCGAATAGCAGCTACGAGTCTCAGGCATTCGATTATAGTTTCACTTTAGTTGACGTTAGCAAATAATAATATTTACTCATTATACAGTAAAGTGAGGAACAGGAAACGCAATATTAAGCGAGCAGACCGCCAATTTTCCAATCGTGAACCGGATGTTGTTAGCAAGTACTTCCGTTGAAAGAGTGTCGTGTCGTGTCACAATTGAATATAACAAACTTTTTTATTATTATTATTATTAAGAATAAGAAGAATAAGAATAAAAAACATGATGGTTTTGAAAAATATTTCTTTTTAATGCCAGTGGTGCAATGCCACTCAAATTTACTCAATTACTGAATTTAAATTTTAAAAAAAATTGCATACTTCAATTTTATGCTACCGTATTATCTCTACTCCATTACATTTCAGAGGGAATTATTTCTGTTCTGCTACACTGATTCGACCTAAAAGTTAGGGTTAGTTTTTACATTGCCAACAAAGATATAGATTACCTGAATTTAATTCCATATTCGATAAGGTACATTATACTCACAGTAATATAATAGTCTATAATAATGGAAGACCTTGAAAAGTGCCACTTTCCATGAATAGGCCCTATCTTGCAAAACTTTAAAAGTACATTTTGTTTAAAACACCATATTATAAATTTTAGAATTTTTACTATATTGAAGGATATCAATACTTTTTCCATGTGTACACAAACATCTGTTCATCTCAGATGTGCAGACAAGGGAAGATTAGGAAAATTTAGATATTACAGAAATTCATTATGATCAAACACTTAATTTGTCTTTTGATGTTCAAGGTGGAAACATTTAGAGACCTGTGTTTTACTGAATTATCTTGCATCCAGTTTAAGTGTCTTTCTTCCAGTTAGAATTCCTATGGCACTAGTCCTGCAATTTTAAATGGTGTTTCTTAACTAGTGTTAGTTTTTCACTAACTGATGTTCTTCAAACCCCCAAATATAAGTAGGTGGTAAGAAATGTAAAAGCCATCATTGAGAACCTAAAATTACTTTTACAACCAAAAGTTAGAAGGGGGCTGTACAGAATAGTAGTATTAATAAAAACATGTTAGGCTATGAAATTTCATTCATTCTTCTTTATTGCAGAACATACAATTTACAATTCTTTCATTCTTCACCACAACTGTTTAAGTCAAACAGATTAATAATAAGAAAGAAGGGCTTTTGTTTTCTAACCATTAACATCATTGTAGTTCTTTTAAAACCAGCTGGCAACACTCGGCCACCTTTGATGGATCAGACACTGATGAGTACTTGGAGATCTGAGAACTGACACCCAGGGAACGAGCCAAGTCCTGGGCTGTCTGATCTGAGGCCACAGTGGTTCCCAAGGCCACCAGCAGCCTGAAGACAGCCTCCTTATCTTGTACCGTCTCCAGTGCTCTACTGGCCACAGAAAGGCACTGGGCCTTGGCCTCGAGGTCAGGCTGGCTGTGTAAGCAGCCAGCATAGTTAAGCACCAGAGTAGCCAGGGCAATGTGGATGTTTTTGTTGCAGACAGAGGCCAGGTCGGCAGCACGTGATAGCACCGTTTCACGCTGGGCCATGAGGAGGGCTCGGCCATTCCTTCCACTAAAGCAGTTACACAGGGTCCGCAGCGCCAGCATCTGGTTGGCAGGACGACCCTCAGGCCGCATCAGGCTTAACAGGTGGTTGCACAGTTGGACTCCTTCTGCCTCGCCACAGAGGCTCTCATTAACCTGTGAGTGGCGCACCGCCAGCCTCATAATGTCCAGGACTGGAAACACAATGTCTAGAAGAAATGGAAAGCTTGTTAGGTAAACATTTACCAGAGAACCATTAAATCTCTGAATAGAAAACACAAAATCAAAGACTAAGATTAAAAAGAAAGACCTTCAGGCCAGTGAGAGGCCTTCCAGAGCAGGCTGATCTGTTGGATGGTTGGAGGTGGCTCAGAAGAGCTGGGTCCACAGACAGACAACAGCAGCCTCTCGATGCTTTCCAGAGCCTCTTCTGAGAGTTTTTGCTCCTGAGGGGCTCTGCCATTCAACTCCTTCAACTTAGCTGGTGACAAATGAACAGGTGACACTGAGAAAGTTATAACAACCTGGGTTGCTTCTTCTGATTTTAATTTCATTCTTTATTTCAAATTACTATGTTTGGCTGTATTGTGTAGTCTGGTGAATGAAGTCACAAACTGATGATTTACTTCATACAGTTTAAAGTAATTAAATATACACCATAGCTTCAGATGGTTTTAGTACCACATCATTAATCCTATACTTAAAATGCTCACCAATGATCTGTGAGCTATTGGCCTGCTCAAAGGTCACCCCATCAGTCTTGGGGAAGTAGATGTTTGTTGCGGTCTGTCTCAGGGAAGCTGATGAGTACGCACCTCCACCTGCCAAATAGAGAAATGATCCAGTGAGTTCAAAACATAGACCATAAAGCCTTAAAAACAGCTACTTGAAGTCTGCTACTGAGGGTCACTGAAGGCTCCCTATGTCATCAGATTAACTGTTGCTGAATCTGTCAATTATTTTCTTAGTCAACCGATTGAATGGTCCCAAAGCACAAGATGATGTCCTAAAATGTCTTTGTCCAAACCCAAAGATATTCAGTTTACTTTCATAGAGAATTTAATAAATCAGAAAAATTTCACATTGGATAAACTGGAATCAGAGAATTTTTAACTTTTTTTGTAAACAATCATTGAAACAGATTACAATAGTTGTTGATTTGTTTAATAGTTGATAACTTTTATTGTAGGAGCTCTAATCACCCCAGTTTTTGAAGTGCTGTAGTTTTTGTTTTGTGGTTTGGACAGTTCAAAATTCTCTGGTTTCTTTGGCAGATGGCTCACCTGTGAAGGGATCTGCCACACCCATAGGAGCCGTTGGATTTGGCCCCGACCCAGGGATGTAGCGACCAGAGCCTGCAAAAAACAACACAACACACCAGCTGTAAAATTACAATCTCAGACAATTTTCAGATAAAGCCTGTGACACTGATAATTATCATAATCATAATAATCTCCATTCACCTGAGTAAAAATTGCTGAAACTAGCAGATGTCATATTTCCATCACAAGGTAACTTCTGGTAATTTTTTTGTTCTTCATAATGAATGAGTACAGCGTATTATCAAACTTATTATGCTTCTACTATAATAGGGGCATAAAATGAACATAAAAATAGACAACTAAATTTGTTAGTCATAGTAACTGGGTGTTAATTCACTATCAACTACAATGTCCTTGTTGTGACCGCCCAGGGTCAGATAGTGATTAAAAAAGGACTTAAATAAATTGTACCTGTGAATGGATCTGCTCCAAAGCCTGTCCCACCATCAGAGGAGCCAGGGATGTATCGAGCACCTCCTTTTAAAATGAAAAAATAAACCACTTTTATTGAAAAATAAATAACTGACAGTTCATGTCAATCCAGCAAAGTTTTTTTTTAATAAAGTAATAACAAATTAATACAAGTTTAAGAAGTTGCATATATATCCTGTTTTTTCCTATCATCATACTGATATTGTAGTTTTTACTACCTTTCATTAATTTCTTATTTTCAGCTGATGGGATAAAACAAGTTCAACATTATACATTTTTTACGCCAAATTCAGTTCAAATCTATAAAAACATAAAGCCCTGTCATTATTCAAATGGAAAATGTGAATGGTAGAACTCCAAGCTCAAATGCCACTCTTTTGGGCTCACCAGTGAATGGGTCGGCGCTCTCAGGCTGGGCTGGTCCTACCACATGCCCTTTGGTGTTCTCTATGATAAAATTGGCAACCTGGTCGAGAAACATGGGGCTGAGGTCATTCTTCTGCAAAAAGTTGTGTGCTGTCAGCCAGGGGTCGTCTGTCACGTTGTAAGGCAGCTTCATGGATGGCCCTCCCTCATTAACATCAATGGTGAAGACATAGTCGTATTCCTGAAGAGACCAAGAGTCAGTCATGGCTGCTCTAATACTTGCATAAGCATTTCCCTCATCAGGAGACTATGGCTTACCTTTCCCTCATACACCACACTCTTAGAGGTCTGTTGGTTTGAGCCTCCGACCACATCTCCAATTTTCACCCAGCGGCCATCACTGACACTCCACTGATAGGCCTCAACCTTCTCTCCATCTTTAATCAGACGTGTTTGTCCATCACGATTCCCTAAAAACAAAAAGTAATCTTAACACAAGACAACACTAGAGTATTGATGTTACATTAAAGAAAAAAAAAAAATTTTCTTACCGGGTTCATTAAGGTGCTCTCTGCCAGGAAGGTCCTCCAGTTTTATGTCTCCAAGGTCGCCCGTCTTAGGATCAATGGTGGCTTTGGAAAGCTCATCCTCAAAGGCCTGTAGGTCTTCTGCACTGGCCATGCGGTCCTCAGCTTCAGTAAAAACACGGATAATTCCATCACTATGGGAAGAGCGCCAACATTAGAGTTAGTAAAACTACTTTTTTCCATTTGCGAATCTGCAGGTGATGAAAGAATTACAAGCAATCATTAGCAGTCAGAGTAGACGCTTAAATATTTATGATGTAACAAATACAGAAAGGACATGATGTGCTTGGACAACAGCAGGTCAATTGCAGCTCTTTACCTGGCTCCAACAGCTATATCACCATTAGGCAGAACACAGCAGCACCAGACAGACTGAGCAGGCAAGCGAATGGTCTGAGCACACTCTCCCTTCCTCCATATTCTCAAAGTTCTGTCCTCGCCTGTGGTTACAAAGTCTTCAAAAATGCACCAAAGGGACAAAAAAGTGGGAAAGTACAGAACAATTGATTAGTCCACCATTTTACCCTGGGAAACAAAAACAATTTCTAGTAGATACGCAATGATCTTATGATTATCTTTTTTTAATCTTTACATTCAAACATTGGAGGCTCTGTAATCCTCCTAAAATATAATTTAATCTAGATAATTGATAAAATAACTATATTACACATAGTTGTTTCAGATTCTTCAAGTTAAACCTTGATTCTTGCTAATTTAACTAAAGGCAACAATTTTCAGACACTAATGTTTTCATGGACACACCTTGGCTATTGGGGAAGACAGCGATGCTGTAGATGTAGTTGGTGTGACTGTAATAGACCTGTACACATTCCCCTGTCACCAGCCACCTTCTAATACTGGTATCATTACTGCAAGAGAAAAACTCAGTGTTGCTGATCACTGCTAGTCCTCTTACACAGTCCTCATGACCTGAAACATAGAAAGAAACAAAGAGAGAAAAGAGTTTGGTTATATATATATAAAGAATTTGTGGTTTATTACATCATAAAACACAAATAAATAATCCTGTGAACAGCCTGTCACATTATGCATTCAATAATTCCAATCCAAAGCAAATGACAAAAAAATATTTTCTAACTTAATTAAACCACGTAAATGTGCTCACCTGTAAAAGTCTTGTCACATCGACCGGCTTTCCAAAGCTTTATAGTCTTGTCTGCAGATCCTGACAGCATAAGGCCTTGTTCAGGTAATATGACCACTGCCCATACTGCTGCAGAGTGGCCCTGCAACAACAATAATAGCAAAAATTGTGCTTTGTCACACTACTTGATCACAATATTGTCCAATTACCCTTGTATATATAATAACAATGACAGAGACACTGCCAACGACTGTCAACAACTAACAGGAAATACTCTGAGTGACCGATTTGGATTTTTCTCACCAGGACAAACCCAAAAATTAAGATCTGAGATGATCCAGCATACCTGTAAAGTCATCATGCACTTCTCATTGAGCCACACTTTGGCTGTAGTGTCCCAGGAGCCACTCAACAGTGTTCCAAACTTCCCAGAAGACATTGAGCAAACTATGGAGATTGAACATAAAAAGAAGATCATTAAAAGGAACAGCAGTGCAAACGAGAAGCTATGCATCTGAATGATAGCAAAGCACACCTGTATTTTTGTGACCTTTGAGAGTGAAGAGAGGTTGTGGTTGGTCCAGTGTGAAAACACAAATATTATTATCATTTCCCCCTGTGGCAATAAGTCCTCGAGGATATGTTTCACTGGGGGCAATTACACATACACAGGATACAAAATTCGAATGGCCCGACATGCAGTGCATCTCTGTGAATCCTTTATCTGGGCTGTAAAGAGAAGAGAAATAGAGGGAGGAAAATGCATGTCAAGTTAAATTAATTTACTTTAAAGAAAGATATAATTGACACACGTGTGGCTAGTAGTTGGCTTAAGGCTTAACAAATTAACTCCCAGGCAAAACTCTTAAAATACTACTAAGATGATTGACTGAAGAAGGCACATGATCATCATCGTCGTCTACATTGTGAGTAGCACTGAAATGAATGACAAAGCTAATTTGAATAGCAATCTGTTCGCTGGCTAACTTCACTGTCACTGCTAACACGTACTTTTAACTGATGAGCAGCTTCGGTGGATAGAAGTATCAAACGCTTTATTTATAGACAGGGTACAAAAACTGACATAAACTGTAGTAAACGATCACAATTAGCTAGCGTTGGTGTGTGGCTGGCTAATCCAAGCTACCTTGAGTTTGGTACCCAGACCCTTCCGGTTCGGTCTCTGGATACAGACACGAATGCTCCCTCTGGAAAAACAGCAGCTGCAAGACCTCTAACGTCCATTTCGTGGCCTGGAATTAAGCACCTGAGTTTATACGAGTTTGATGATGCCATTTTTACGCTTCTATAACACGAAAACTCTACCACAGCTAGACGATGTTGCCGTCAACAAACACCGGTCGCTAAAGCTAGCGGAAGCTGAATTACGTACTGTCACGTGACAGGGGACGTCAAAAATCGCAGCGTGATTTAACAAAGAATTTGTATTGACAAGATGAACCATCATATCGTGCAGTAACAGAGCGACTTTTCCACCATTTTGGCCACCATGTTGGTGGAAAAGTTGCTATTCTTTCCACAATGTCAGTAGTATCCTCTTTGGATATACTCTTTGCTATTGTCAAAGTGTTTATTTTGATAAACAATGAAGGCTAATTTTGTTGTTTGGGAAATCGGTGCGTTACATTAGTGCTATTCTCCGCCATATTGGATTGACAGCGCCTGCATAAAGGTCCCAAGTTTTTACTCTTTGGCTCTAAACTCTGATATTCAGCGCCAATGAGAGTGATTTTGCAGTTATACCTTTATATGTTTCTAACATAAATTTATAACTTGCTAGTATTCTGTAAATAATGTACATGTTTAAATTATATTTTCTATTCTATTTTGTGCAATTTCAACAGGAAAATTCTCAATTCATCTCTCAGTTCAGATAAATTACATACATTTTTAAATGTAAAACGTCTTAGAAAGTGAATAATTTGAACGCATCTGTTTCCGATGTGATTGTATGATCATTATTCTTTTTTGTATTCATTCACTAGAGCAAGTTATTAAGTACTATCTGCTATTGTGGCGTTTTGTGTACTTTTTCTGCTTATTCAAAAAATTATGCAATTGAAAAAAATAGAACGATCAAGGTAAATATATAAATTTGTTTTTCATATTTGTTAACTTGCACATTGTATATCCTGTATGAGCTTTATTTTATTGTGCTTAAATGAAAAAAGGAGAGATGTCAAATTATATTAAATTATATTTTAATTAGAAATAGCCTTTATTTTTATGGTAAATCTGAAAGTCTCCACCTGTATTGACCATGTTTTACCAGGAGGCGGCATCTGACTGTTTTCTGTGCTGGTGCACTGCGCTCCTTGTCCGCTTCCACCTGTCCGTAACAGCAACATCAAGCTCCACTGAATGAACGACAAAAGACAGGAAATGGTGAATTTATCACTAAAGGTTAAAAAGGCGATGACGGTTCTGTGAATAACATCCCGAAACGTTTTTTTTTTTTTTTTTAGCTTATTGTCTGTGTAAGTAATTGTGTGGCTGTATTAGTAATTTCATAAAAAGTTAATATCTTCCACATTCCAGAATTTTGTCTTTGTTAATGCAAAGTTTGGATGTTGTGATTGCATTGATAAATGTTAATTTTTCCTGATGAAGTTGATTGTATTTATTGCCAAATTACACATTCACACGTTTAAATCTTTAAATTAAAATCAATTTTCTTTGTTTTTCTTGTTTTGTATGTAGTGTGTGTTTTGTTTCTTCAGACTTATACAAACAGATTGATTGCACTGTTAATCTGCAATATTTGACAGTGGTTAAAGTTTTATTTTTTAAGGAATATTGGGGCCACCCATGGAGATTATTGTAAAAAAGAAAAAGATATGTAGAGCAGTTAAGTCGGAATATCTTGAAAAGTGTGGTATTTTTCAAAGGCTTACTATTGTCAAAATTGGTGAATTATCAGCTGCTTCTTCTTCTTCTTCCTCTTATCATTATTGTTATTATTATTATTATTATTATTATTGGTAAGAGTATACACATATCTTAGAAAAGATGATTATGAAAAATATTTATTTTTAATTCCAGTGGTGCAATGCCACTCAAATTATTTATTCAGTAACTGAATTTAAGTTTAGAAAAACTACATATTTCCATTTTATGTTACCTATTATCTCTACTCCATTACATTTCAGAGGGAATTATTTCTGTTCCACTACACTTATTCGACCTAAAATTTATTTGAAGGTTTTCACATTGCCCATTATTATTATTCAGACTTATTAAGACACTCCTTAATTAAGAAACTTCCTGCAGCATTTTTTCTTGCAATATTATGATTTTCATTATGTATTATGACTGTATTCTCATAATATGAGTTTTTTCTTGAAATATAAATATTTTTTCATTTGATTATTTTTGAATCCCTAACGCATACCATGTGAATGTGTACAAATCATTAGCTAAATAGGCCAATGCTAATGTCTTAAAATGAATGCAGTGGGTAAGATACTAGTGACCAGGAAATAACATCTTGTTTTCTCCCTCTCGCTCTTTGGTTGATACTAAAACTGCTTACGTGTTAAAAATACTGAAGGACGGCTTGACCCGTGGAAGCCCATGAAAATATGTTTTATTTTCTAAATTAATAAAAACCGGAAGTGGGGTTTGTGTTGCATGTGGCTAAACGCTGGTCCTGTCCAGCCCACAGAGGCTCGGATAAGGAAGTAGCTACTGTCCTACTTGTGTTGAATCGGACAGCGAAGGGGGAAAAGTATGTATGTTTTTATTTTTTTGGTTGAGAAATGATGACTGAAGCTGAAAACATTAGGCCGTGTTTCGTTTATATGAGCCGGAGTGGATGAAGTTAGGTTGTCCCGCTCAGGTTAGCTAACACTGAGGCTACAGAGCCAAGCCCATCATAACTGTCAGTGCCTTATCAGTGGTATGAGGGATGGAGTAGGTGTTCTTTTGCCAAATCGAGCTTAATATTCGAGCATTTAGATTTAGACGGGATGTTTATGGCGTGTTATACCGTGACTACCAAGACAACTTATGGTTCTAATGCATAAATCTGTGTAAAACGCTTAGAGGTGTATTATTTGGCTATTTCAGACACCTGCTTTATTATAGGCTTGTGTAGGCCCACGAGGAGCTTTCATCCTTATTATTATTATTATTATTATTATTAAATCCATGCTCAGTATCTGAAGGCATCATTTCCAGTAAATCGAGAAAAAAAATGTAAATAGTAATTATAAATGTAACAATACATTTTAAAGAAGAAAAAAAAAAGAATTACAGTCAGAAACAGTGGTAATAATAACAAATATTTCAACAATAAAGGAAATTCGAGAGAACCAAGTAAAAAATACAATCTGACAGAATCAGTTATTTAATTTCCCCATGAGATACTAAGTAAATTTGAGTTTTTTGTGCTGCTATACAGTGAGTAAAATTGTTATTGTTATTATTATTATTATTATTAGTAGTAGTTGTAGTATTGTTATTAAATCCTTACTCAGTATCTGAAGGCATCATTTCCAGTAAACTGAGAAAAAAAATCTACATAGTGGCAATAAATGCAACAATAAATCTTAAAGAATAATAATAATAATGATAAAAGAAAATGTATTAGTCAGAAACAATGGTAATAATAACAAATATTTCAACAATAATGAAATAATGAAATGACAGAATCAGCTATTTCATTTCCCCATGAGCTACTAAATAAATCTGAGTTCTTTCTGCCAGTTTACAGTGAGTAAAATTATGATTATTATTATTTTTAATATGAGAGGTGTTCTTGCCACATGATTAAATAATTTGCATCTGTTCTACATGTCCCCATTTTTAAAGAATTGTAAAGAGACTAAACAGAAGAATGTGCTCTATAAACATATAAATTCAGTGTTTGTCATGCCTTTCAGAGAAACAGAAGACGACCCACCTTTGGCATACAGTCAGAGTAGAGTGCTGTCAGTTAATAACGTGACTGCTTTTAAAGTACGCTCAGTCCTTTCAGATAATTGGATGCTTAATATTTATGAAAGATTTCTGGCAGCTGGAGGTCACGTATGCGTGTGATTGATATGTATGCACATTTCAGGTGTCATCGGAGTCCCTGCAGCCATGAAGCTTCGACTGCACTTTGTGGTGGACCCCATGGGCTGGCTGTGTATCAGTGTGGTGTTTGGGATCTGGCTCTACAACACTTTTTTCATCCCCAAGCTAGTTCTACTTCCACACTACAATGAAGGACACATCCCCTGGGCCATCGTTGTTTGTGAGTGTCTTTGTTGCTGTGTTTGATTCCCCTAATTTGAAAGATGAGAAACACCAGACTCATAAATATGTAATTGTATTGAAATAATCTCCTTTCTCAGTTAATGAAAATATGTGTTATTATCTGTGTCTGTCCTCAGGTTATTACATAGCATCAGCACTCTGCATTATGGCCCTTTTCAGAGCTTCCACAGCGGATCCTGGCCGTCTTCCTACGGACCCCCATATACCTCATTCTGGTACAGAAACACACTCTTCACTCTTTTGCCCTTTCTTTGATGTCTTTTATTGTATCACCACACCAGATTATGTATATTTTACATGCATGCATACATTAATAACACTGTAATACATTAATAACACTGTAATACTGTCAGTTTATAGAAGCAGTTTAATTTACACGATAGCACCTACGTCAGGTTGTGTGTGTTATAACCATTACTAACACTGCCGGACTAACCATTATTAAATAGAGAATTTTTGCCTTCATGTCACAGAGCGAGAACACTGGGAATTGTGCAATAAATGCAACTTAATGAGACCGAAAAGGTCCCACCACTGCAGTAGATGTGGCCATTGTGTCCGCAGAATGGACCACCACTGTCCTTGGTAAGGATACACTCACCTTTAAGAAGGCAACAATATACAGTCACGGAAAAAATTATTAGACCATCAAAAGTCATCAGAAACAATGGTTATGCAATCGAGTACCAACTCCCGTGTGTATCATGTGACTAAAACAGACAGAAAAGAAAACATGGTATGACTAAAAGCACTGTTTTTGTCAGTACAATGACATAGCTATAAGTGATTTTGGTTATTATCAAGAAAACTATGGAAAATGTCTTGATATCAGCTCGTAAATTAATCTGTTATGAGCTATTTTTGTTGTTATCATTATATTTGTCCAAACAAATGTACCTTTAGTTGTACCAGGCATTAAAATGAA
>JAPQRP010000012.1:13402518-13416033 GCA_037367295.1 Apogon hyalosoma | reverse complement strand
AACTCTGCTGGTTTAACAAGTCACAAGGAATTTCATCATATATACAACATGTGTGCTGCTCTTTTTAAGTATTAAAGCAGCTTCTTAATAGAATTCTGTCACAACATCTTCATCACAACTTATGCATTTATACACTTATATAGAAACTATATAATATGTGCTATAATATACTATACTTTTGTGATAAATAGATGTTTTTTGAAAAGTGTGTGTAAGAATGGTGGGATGTGAGGCATTAGTTTATTGAGATTTAAGTTGTGTGTTCTATATAATATGTATTTAGTATTTTTACATTTGGGTAAATGGAGGTCAATATCCAAATGAAGGTGAAAATCATGTGCGTATCCTGTCATGTGTTTTGCTTTTCCTGCGCTAATCACGACAGTTTAACAATATTTCAATTTTAGAAGCATAAATCGTTATTGTTTAAGCAAAAAAGATCAGTTTATTATTACCCCACCCCCCCAAAGGGGAGGCGAGGGTATTTTTTTTGGTTCGGTTTTTTTGTTTGTTAGTGTGTTTGTCTGTTTGTTTGTTTGTTTGTTTGTCAGCTACTTTACACAAAAACTACTGGACCATTTTCCATGAAATTTTCAGGAAAGGTGCAAGGTGGTCCAGAATAGATCCCATAAAATTTTGGTGAATGTAGTTCAAAGGCCAAGGTCACCAATAATGTGTCTTCGCAATGATAAGAGATAGGGCAAATCAGGTAAAACGTTTGCGAGGGGCGGGGTTTGTTGTGCCTGGCACCACTTCTTTTGGATTTTTTCTTCATTTACTTAACCCATAAAAACCCAAACATCCATCTATGACCCAAACCATCTACTAATTTAAACTGTGTAATACCTGTTGATCCACTAATCTGATCAATACATGTCAATAATTGGTGTAAAATACAGTTATTCATCTTTTCATGGCCATCAGATATGACCCATTTGGATGCTCAGAGGCTCCGTAGTTACCATGGAAACACCATCATCTTCTACAACACTGATTCACCAGTAAAACCAATGGAATTTGACAAGTGATACTGGTTGGGGACGCTTGTTTTTACGTTAAGTTATTGATATCTTTTCTGAAAAAGTCACTTTTACTTCAGTTTTCTCTGTTTTGATATAATAACGTTTGAATTACCTCTGAGTTTTCATGAACAGCTAAATTAAATATATGAAAAGACATGATTTACAATGAAAAATGCAAAATATAGAGAATAATATTATAGTAAATGGTGATAAATCACTTAAGAAAGGTCAAATAGAGAGACAAAATCCATTTGGGAGCTGCCACAAAAGTAGCGCTGGGTCTTTATGGGTTAAACGTTTCATATCAGTAAATGCTTTTGGTCGCCGCCGGCTGTTTGGGTCTTTGAGGGGCTAAATGTCACATTTCAACATGAAGCAGCTCCCTGGTTGCAGTAACCCTCTGGTGGCTCCCACACAAGCCACAGATTGTTCTGCTTGTGACCACATGGGGGCGGTAGACCCACACTGACAGAGTGACTCTATCAGCTCCAGTGGACTGATATGATATAATGCTGGATAAAGAGGGAATCTGTGAATCTGATGATGATCTTACCTCTCATGATAGCTCATCCATTAACTGCATTAAAGAAGTAAAAGCTGCTTGGGAAAAACTACTACGAAATGTGAACTGAGCTTATTACAAGGTATTTCAAATTTTATTGAGTGGATTTACATTTATTATGCTGAGTCCTGAGCCAGCATCATGAACATAGCTTTTATCCTAATCAATACAACCAGGTCACCTTGAAATACTGTTAGATTTTATGTTTGTATGTTTTTCATTTAAACTTTTTTCATAGTCAGATGTTCGTGACCCACTCAGCTTTGCTTCAAGGCTGCTGCTGTATCATTTTGAAATTCATCTCATAATAACTATTGATCAGTTTCTCGCTTTGACAAAAACAGCGAAGGTGTTTATTTTGGGAGGTGAGTTACAGCAATGACTGTGTGAAGAAAAGGAAGCAACGATAGTAAGACTTTTAGAGTGAAGAAATACTGTGTTAATGTCATTGCATTAATGAGAAAGCAGTAAAATGTTTAATATCCATTCATCATTCACAGTCATATTTTCTGCTCTTATCCCATGAAGACCCAAAAAGCCACCGGAGACCAAAATCATCTACTAATATAAAATGTTTAAAATCTTCCAATCCACTAATCCTGTCAATACATGTAAATAATTGGTGTAAAATACAGTTTCTCATGTTTTCATAGTCATCAGATTTGACCCATTTGGATGTTCAGAGGCTCTGTAGTGAACATGGAAACACTGTCATCTTCTACAACATTGATTCACCAGTAAAACCCACGGAGTTGGATCAATGACAGTGGATGGAGACACTTGATTTATGTTCAGTTAATGATCGATTCTACTGAAAAAAAAATCAGATTTTCTTCAGTTTTCTCCGTTTCTGATATAATAACCCTGAACTTTAATCTGAGCTTTTATGGACATCTACATGATCAGTAAATTAAATATAGGAAAATACATGATTTATACTTGAAAATGCAAAATATAGAACATAATACAAGAATAAATAGTGATAAATCAGTTAACCCATAAACACCAAAACAACCAATGGTGACCAAAATCATCTACCAACAGACAATGTTTAATAACTTCTGATGCATTAATCCTATCAATACATGTAAATAATTGGTGCAGATTACAGTTTGTCATCATTTCATGGTCATCAGTAATGACCCATTTGGATGTTCAGAGGCTCTGTAGTTACCAGGGAAACACTGTCATCTTCTACAACATTGATTCACCAGTAAAACCCACGGAGTTTGATTAATGACAGCAGATCGAGACACTTGTTTTTAACTTGTGTTTAATGATATATTTGCAGAAAAAGTTACCTTTTCTTCATTTTTCTCTGTTTATGATATTATGTAAATTAAGTTTAATCTGAGCTTTTATGAACATCTACATGATCAGTGAATTAGTTTGGGAAAATACCAGATTTCTATTGAAGAAACACAAAATACAGAGGATAATATTATGATAAATGGTGATAAATTACATAAAAAAGGTTAAATAGAGAGAAAAATTAATTTGGGAACTGATACAAAAGTACCACTGGGTCTTTATGGCTTAAATACCTTTGAGTGTTGGGTCGCCCTTATTAGTCATCAGTAACGTTAACATTACTGCACCACTACTACTATAACTCCATGCCCCCACTGGAACCTATCTGCAGCTACAGTACATTATGTGACTGTAACAGCATGTATTATGGGGTATCTGTGATGTAATTCACCCTGGAGGTGTGAAACCTCCTACAGGTGTACATGTCAGTAGCTGATATGTGGAAACATGACTTAAATATGACATGAAGCATCTATTGTTATTAAAATATGACATACTTGATCAACTTTTTAGAGCCACATTTAAACTAATATGAACAGGTTCGGTTTAAGACACGTGCCAAATATGTCACATTTTCATACAGCAGAAGATATTGTTCTACAAATAAAGTACCACATATACATATTGAACGTAAAGTTCTTATCTATAAGCTTCTCCATTTGCCAAATTAGCAAAAATACAGTGATAAAGGTTGAAGTGAATGGGTTAAAAAAAAAGTTGTCCCTTTAATGTACAGAGAAAAATGTATATATAAAGATGATCATCCTTTTCACACCATCAAATGATTGAAGACCCAGTGCGACCTTTATGGCATTTTCCAAGTTAATTTTTCCTCTATATTTAACATTTCTCTTTTTTAAAAAAAATATTATCCTCTGTATTTTGTATTTTTCTGTGAAAATCATGTATTTTCCTAAAATTTACTGCTCATTGTAGATGTTCAGAAAAGCTCAAAAAGCTCAGAGTAATTTCAATTATTATTATTTCAAAAACAGAGAAAGCTGAAGAAAAGCTGACTTTTTCAGCAAAATCTATCATTAACTGAACATAAACCAAGCATCTCCATTTCCTGTCATTGATCAAACTCCATGGGTTTTACTGGTGACTCAATGTTATAGAAGATGATGGTGTTTCCATGGTAACTACGGAGCCTCTGAACATCCAAATGGGTCATATCTGATGACCATGAAAAGACGACAAAATGTATTTTACACCAATTATTTACATGGATTGATAGGGTTAGTGGATCAACAGGTATTAAACAGTTTACATCAGTAGATGCTTTAGGCTGATGGTGGATGTTTGGGTCTTTATAGGTTAAGCTACATGCCGCAAATGTTCCATTTTCAAGCAGCAGAAGACATCACTTTTCCAATCAAGTATGACATAGGGATCTCATGGTCCTAAACCTTTTCTAAACTTTGCCAAATCGACAAAAAAATAGGGCAAAAATGTATAGAAATATGAAGATTATTTGACATAGTTGGTCAAAGTTTTCAAGTCATGTCTGAAGTGATGTAGAATAGGTTCTATTTATGTTACATGCCAAATAATTTCACATATATTCATATGTTAGAAGACGTCATATTTCCAAGTATCACATATACACTTTGGCCCCACAGGCTTTGGTGAAAATAGCATTATGGAGGTTGAAACTAAAGTTAAACAAGTGATCACTGTCACTGTACTTTTACAGCAAAACCATGTGAATTCAGGAAACAATTTATATATTTGACGAACTATCTGAGCCATGTTTGAACTGATGTTGAGATTCTGTTTTAGCTACATGTCAAATAATTGTCACATTTTCAGCCAGTAGGAGATGTCACTTTTCTACTTAGGTATCAGATAAACAGATCTACTACTACTACTACTACTACTACTACTACTACTAATAATAATAATAATAATAATAATTATTATTATTATTATTATTATTATTATTATATTATTTGACCACTGTATACGTGTTGTTTCTGCAGTGTGGTGGCTTCTACATCCCTCTGTGATAATCAGGGTGACTGTCCGGCTCTGACTGTCAAACCCTCCACAGTGCGTCAGAGGAGCGGAAGTGAGGGGCCCAGGGTACAGAGTCCCGGGGCCACTGCTGTTGACCAATGAGAAGCCAGAATGAAAACACCATTACAAAACTGAGCTGCGTCAAGATACCGTGAAACAGATGCGTAATCGTGCGGAAATGTGAAAATCCGCTGTCAAAATAATAGTCTAACTGGTCAAGGTTAAGCCTTTTGATATTCTCTGTGTTGCTATTTATTGTTACATTGATAGTATTTACTTACTATTGTTAATTTAGCGTTATATGAACAGTGTTAGACAGAAAAATATGCACATAAACAGGAAGTCATGTCGGCTGTGCGCTTCGTGGTGCGTTTTTATGTTTTTACGCACACTCCAAGCTTGTGTTTTCTATGGTTTTTTTTAACTTAACCAGCCTAAACCTATAATTGGCGCAACATTTTAGTAGAAAAAGATGATACTACTTTATTTTTAGTGAATATTAAGACAATTTTACGCTGATGAAAGCAAAAATATGTTCATTATCCGTGGTTTAGAGGCTGTAAGTTTGCGTTGGTGACGTTCTCGTTCTCATTGGAAAACTCGTGAAAGCTCTTACGCGCAAAATCCAAAGCGGATGCAGTGTTTTTATGGTGCGTAACTTGGCCGTTTCTACCGTAAGCCGGAGGGCGGCAGTCAGTCAGACAGTGAAAGTGAAGGCGGAGACCAACCCAGTGCCGAAAACTCAGCCTCTTCTGGATCACGTTCAACTCCACTGAACAACCCCAAAAAACGATCCAAAAAACTAAGACTTGAAGAGGAAGGAAGACAAGAAAAAAAAGAGAAAAAAAAAAAAACGCGAGGTGCTCCTAACTTCTTTTCACCGCTATCTGCCAAGAATTGTCTTCCGGTGTTGACTTTTTTTTGCGAGCACTGCAAGAGAAAACCCTCCAAAGCACAAAGTTGAACGTGAGAAATGTGAAGCTACCGGCTAGTGTGTTTCAACCAGGCTCCAGGATTCCCTATTAATCCATGCAGTACAGTGCAATGGTACGTGATCATGGATTATTATTGTTTATCAATGCTGTGATATTTTGTGCTACAATATTTTTTCCTTTTTTTTTTCTTTTTTTTTTTTTGTAATTCGCAACCGTTGACAAATGTGAAGTGAGTTAACTTAAACGGACCACACCACTGACCCAAAATTGTACTAAACTTGGCACATATTGTCCAGTAGCCTATGTTAACATCCCATTCCCCTTAATTTGGTAAATGCACTGTATGTGACTGTTGACAGCTCTATAGGACGCACACAAACACACACTGAAGCGCACAAAGTAGCAACGTTTAACAGCGGCAACGTGCAATCCTCAGTGCAAAGTTGTTTTTTTGTTTTTTTTTTAAGTGATCAGATGTTATTTGCCCCCTATTTGTTATTTAAAATCTATCATTTAATAAAAAATACTCAAGGAAGTTTGGCGACTATACTTGAAGTCTGTGCGTAATTATAAAAATATACTGCAGAAAAAATCAATATGGTCACACATGAGCTTTATTTCGGGTTTATATGAAGTCACATTCATCCACAACGTTTAAAATGATAAGTTCTAGCAATTTTATATCAGTCAGTGTGAGTTTTTGTGGTTGTCAGTTTTATTATGTTGAAAGTTTCCTTTTTCCAATGTAAAAAAGGAGTTTGTTGTTGACGGGGTAAAAAGCTGCTGTGGGAAATGTTCCTTTTCCATGTGTGTGTGTGAGTGTGTGTGTGAGTGTGTGGATCAAATGCTGCGGTCCGAGGTCCCATAAGCTCGTAAAATAATTCTGATGGAGTGTAGGGTGAATGGATTGTCAGCCTTGCTTTTCACATAGCCGAGGATAAGAAGAAGAAGAAAGGTGCTGGATGGTGGATAGGGGTTGTGTGTTTAGAGGAGGAGCAGGAGGAGTGTGACTGTGTAATTGCGTGGGTGAAAAAAAAAAAAAAAAAGAAAAAAAGTTGGGTCTGATTTGCTGGAATCGCGCAGGACCGAAGGTGCACCGGTTGACTTCATATCAAGTTTGTCTAAAGCGGGGGTGAACATCACACACTCGGCGCCCTCTGAAGCTCTTCACCATGCTTTTATGAAGCAGATATCACTGCACTGAGACGCGCAAAGAGCCTCTGTAACACAGGAGTACGCAGCGTTTGCACCGGCTTCACCGAGCAGAATTACAAGTGCTTTCAGTGCGTGTCAACTTTAAAGAAAAAAAAAAAAAGACTCCTGCATAGGTTCCTTTCTCTGCGGAGACGACAATCTTTGGATCGCAAAAATTCATGGATGTTGTTGGATAATCCTTTTTTCTTTTACGCGGATAGCTGCTCCACAGTCTTGCATGGTGCACGTCGGTCCAGGAATGGCGCGATAAAGTGATCAGAGGAATCAGTCCACGTACATTCACGTTCTTTGTAGCCGTCTCGTCATGTATTCTCCGATTTGTCTTACTCAGGTATTTGTGTCTTTTTTATCCTCACATATTAGTACAAACGCTTTGCATATTTCTCTCAAATTTGATCTCAGGCAGTGACTAAGGTACTACAAAGTTTTGTGAGCGCGTCAGGACTGTACAGAATAATTTCTGCGTGGGAAATCCTCCTATAAATTGTCTTAATTATTCATTTTTTTGCGTTATGAGTGAATAACATGGGTTCAAACTTACCAAAATATAAATTGTTTGCACGTTTTTCTGTCAAAATTTAGATACATTTTAGGTGTTAAATTCTTAAATTCCAATGCCAGTGCTGTGTAAAAATCATTTAACATTTCTAGAGGCACAAAAAAGTCGTGTAAGTACTCCTCTTCCTTTGCGTAAAGTTTGTGCGTAAAGATGATTTTTAAAATATGAACCTTCTAGAGTGATCCAGATGCGAACCGGTGTAGGTATGATGATTTTCACACAGGTTTAAATAGGTTATTCCCGTCCTATAGTAGTCTCAACACGCATCCTAAGACTTTCCTAAACCGTGTTTGTATTTTTCCACGTGTATATTTTTTATTTAGAGTCAAACTTCTGTGCTTAAGGGAAGTGAAGCTGGAGGAAGATAAAGCCACTTTCACTGTAGAAAGATCAAACACTTGATAAGCTTGATTCAGCGGTTGGATGGAGTAGCTGACTGTTTTGGCTGACTCAGTTTTACTGTTTATATTTTACTTGGCATAAGTAAGTGATTGAGATGTGGTTTAGTTTGTACTTAAGAGGATTGTGCTTTTATGGCCCCAGTTGAAGTGCACTGCATAGGCCCTGGCCAAGTCATTTATCTTTACAGCTTATGGCTTTAGACTGAAAAAAAGAAAAAAAAAAAATTAGCAGAATATCAGAAAAGTGTTTTTAAAACTGAAAGTATTTACAGCTGATCACATTTATATAAATTTGCTGTGTACTTCTGTCAGCTTAACTGGCAACTTTATGGTGAAGACATTCGCATGGGTTTAAAATAACTTTTTTTCCTGTGTAAATATGTATTTATTCTACATTTTATCTACAAACAGTAATTTTTAAGCACTACAATAAGTAAAAAAAAAAAAATAAATATATATATATATATACACAGCTTTTTCCCAAGATGCTATAATACAAGGTTAAAATTGTGGAATTATGTTGTAGGGCTGTAAGTTTTAGTGGCTCAAAAGTGCAGACCAGAAATGTGGCTTCACAGTGGAGCCTCAGCGGCAGGCAGAGATAGGGAGTGGATTTCTGTGGTTTCCTATACAGCCTGCCTGCTTGGCTTCCTCCAAAAAAGAACAATATATGGTCTAACTCTTCAAAAGCCGTGCTTATTAAATGTGACATTTTAATGACCTAAAACAAAGATAAGTTTATGTTTCCACTTCTCGCTTGCTGCTGCTATAATTTCTGTCGTCTCCTAAATCAAGCATATCGTCCTGTACATTCCCGACTCGTATAGCATTAAAATATTTATTTTGTTTCAGAATGAGCAAACTGTTTCTGATTAAAGTGTGCAAACCAGTGAACTGTCAGCATGCTGTAAAAAATAATTTAGCATTTCAGTTGTGAGTTTTTTTATTTATAATTTTATATAGTATAGGTCACAAAACTAATATATATTTAGGGTTCATTATGACTCGTGTCTGGATTTTTTGTGTATCTCCATAGAATACAACAGATAAAACTGATCTGAATCTCTGATAATTTTTCTAAAACGAAGTATCATTGTGACGATGTTCAAAATAGAAAAGTGACTTTTGGAAAATAAAAGTAAGCTTTCATTTTAGTATCACTCACTAACCTCACTTTTGGAATGAAGTGGGGTGAGTTCCCTTCTCTGGATTAACCTCAAAACTTCAAACAATTTGATGTGAACTTCTAAGTAAGTCCTAACTTAACCTTCATGAATTCCTTTCTTATGTTTCACCTGAAATGCTGCCTATCTACTCTGTCTTTATATTTATTGTATTTTAATCATATGGAAAATGCGTATGCGAAGCTGTTTGTGTGCCAATAAACAGGAGTCTCGTCAATTTCCTATTTTGTGACCACACTCCACTTCCAGATTATCTTCAATTATGAACAAGGGATAAGTTCACGCTGGAATGTGGATAGTTTGATAAGAGAAATGCAAGTGTGAGGGGCGCATGCTCTCTGTAAAGCAGCAGCAGCAGCACAGGAGTCCAGGTCAGAGCATGCTCGGGAAATGAGAGCGGAGATGCGAGTGCATTCAGTCAGCGGGTTTGGTGCTATTGTATTTCTGGCAGCTGATATAAACAGTGGAATTTCCTTGTCATACCTGCAGTACAACCAGATACATCGAGGATGGTAAAAGCAGAGCTGCTGTGTAAAGACAAACAGGATGTAAAGCTGTTAAAGCTGTGAAAAAAAGATGTGAATGTGTGACTGGTTGTGAAAAATTATTATTTGTGGTCTCACTTCCCTCCTGATTACTGAGATGACTAAACCCATTTTACGTCTCTGTGTTTGTTGAATTCATTTCTGACTATATTGTCCCCTCTCCCTTCTCTTTCCTGTCTTCTCTGTGTCCCTTGGATGCTCCAGGATGAATTTCATCCCTTCATTGAGGCACTTCTTCCTCACGTCCGTGCCATTGCCTACACATGGTTCAACCTCCAGGCCAGAAAACGCAAGTACTTTAAGAAGCACGAGAAGCGGATGTCCAAGGATGAGGAGCGCGCAGTGAAGGACGAACTTCTGAGCGAGAAGCCCGAGGTGAAACAAAAGTGGGCATCCAGGCTGCTGGCCAAGCTCCGTAAGGACATTCGGCAGGAGTACCGGGAGGACTTTGTCCTCAGCGTGACGGGCAAGAAGCACCCGTGCTGTGTGCTATCCAACCCGGACCAGAAGGGCAAGATCCGCCGGATCGACTGTTTGCGGCAGGCTGACAAAGTTTGGCGTCTGGACCTGGTGATGGTCATCCTCTTCAAAGGCATCCCTCTGGAAAGTACAGACGGCGAGCGCCTTGTCAAGTCTCCACATTGCACCAACCCAGCACTTTGTGTCCAGCCACACCACATAACAGTATCGGTCAAGGAGCTGGACTTGTTTCTAGCATACTATGTCCAGGACCAAGGTAGGTTTAAGCTCATACTGTGTGTGTTTGTTTTACTGTGTGTGTGAGCTAACATGCATGTGTGAATGATGGCTTGGCAGGGTCAAGGGTCACATGTGTTACTTTTTGGCAGCCTTGCTGAGGCTGGCTGAGACTGCAACTACAATGGCCAGACAAATAAACATAAGAATGGAAGAGTCCACATTATACTGTCTCGGCAGTATAGCGTCTACTTCTATTTTCAGTTTGCGTGAACACACAAACACAATTTAAATGTAGAACACAGTGTAAATGAGTGTGTCCTTCTGCAGCCTGTACTCATGTTCAGTGATCAGTCAGTTCCTACTGTATAATTTGGACAGGATGTGTGTGATCTCATAGACACACTGCCATACAGTCAGTGCACACACAGGACACTGAGTCTATTTGTTTAGTTATTAAGGAGTGACTTTCTCTGAGAGACCGAGTTGTACTAAGGACTAGTCGAAATAAAATTATCCCGTTGGTAGTTTGTTTTCCTAAGAGCAAATCTACACGTAAGAAAACATAGATCTTTTTTTTGAATAACTCTATTTTTGTGTTAGTTAACCCCATTTAAAATTGTAAAATACCTGAGGCACTTCTCACACGTTTTAGAAAATAATGGTCACCAGAGGAGCGCTATTTTCATAAAGCAAAATCATCTAATTTTAAAGCTGCTGTTTTCAGTTTAATAAAAGCTTAATGGAGCTTTTTTTAACATACGACTTCCATTAATAAAATTATAACACCTACATATTCACATTGTCATACACAACATATTAGTTTATTCACCTTTGTTTTTCTCTCTGACTTAAAATTCAGTTTTCAAGCATATATTACACATTGTGACTGTTATAAATCATGTGTGTGTTAACAGTGTTGAATCTTTTTTCTTTTCTTTCCCTGAATTTCTGAAAAGCTGGTTTCTTTTAAGAGGAAACCATCTCGTACATGGATCAGTCAAATAAAAAAAAAATATATAGTGTTTTGAAATAAGTTGCATTTCTTGAATGAAATGGGTAAAAAAACAAAAAAAACAACCAAACAAAAAAAAGCAAAACAGGATTTGGTTCTTTGTATTTAGTGGGTGATAAAATAATTAAAGTTTAACAACAATTTAAGTGGAATTGTCCATAGCTGGTATTATTTTAATAATAGATTTGTAAAGGTTGATTCGTCTTTGAAAAAGTTAAGTTGAATTTTACTTCAGTACTTTTTAATGATATGCTTTACAAGAATCAAAATAATACAGAGAGAGAAATACTGCTGAAAATAATTGAAAATGCTGCTCTTAACTTAAGTTATTTTGTTGTCCTTATACAGGTCTAAACCAGGTCTATGAATTTAAGACTAATTCCACTTTTAACTTTTCACATTTTAATTCATTCCCTTTTTCAAAAATGGTTGTTCCTCTTTAAAAAGAAATTTTATCCTGTCTTTTTCTTCCCTTTTTTCCCCCTCTCGACACCATTGGAATCCCCCCATATAGTATTCACTGTTGAAATTCCCCTGTATTTAATATATTGCAGCAGGTCTGAATAGCCACCAGTGCTATTAAAGTAGAAATGGGTGTATAGCTAGCTCATTATCATCAAACCCTGAGCGCCATTTTGTGTTTGATAAGTGCCAGGGAAAGCAGAAGGCACAGCACAGAGACAATAATGGTTGCCACTGGCACCGGGGTTGGCATCAGACCCTCTTTTGTGTCTTTTGTGGGATGCCACCGCTTTTCTAGTTTGCATCCAGTGCATTCTTAACTGTTCAGTACCAACTTCTGAATCGCTCTTTAGTGTTGATTTTTTTTTTTTTTTTTTTTTTACAATATAGAGCATAAAAATAATAAGTCAGTGCCTGTGTAGCATACAGTTTACTGATTTTACCTGGTATTATTTTAGAAAAATAGAAAGAAAGAAAATAAATGATAAAATGAAGGTTATTTCCAATGTTTGAAATAAAATGTAAATGTACTGCGCTCTTCTGTCGGCAAATAAATTCTGTCTGATTCAGCAATGCATAGCGGATCAGAGCGATTATTTACCGCGTCTTCAAAATTTCTGTTGGTTGAAACTTTGGCAAATACAAAATAGCATTCTTTTACGGGCATCACAGAGACAGCCATGCTTTTTTTCCCCCCTTTTTCGTTTTTGCAGCTAAAGCGTCTTTTCCTTTTCTTCAAGTTACCAAGCAGTGCCCATCTCCAGACAATGCAGCCATATTGTGGTAGCGTGCGGCGCGACGCCATTTTGTTTTGCACGGTGCCAGGGAGGCAGGCAAATCACCAGTAATGGTTGTTAGAGGTTTGGAGGTTGGCATCAAACCCTCTTTGTCTGCTTGCAGCATGCCTTTGATTCGTTGGTTGGCATCCGCAATGCAGTGGGCACGTTGGAAAGTTTTTTGACAGTGGCAGAATGGAAGCCGATGCCTTTGTTCTGCTGCAACTGCATGAAACAAACAAACATACAATCAAACACAAAGAAACTAGCGAACGGCTCTGGCTGAAATAGAATCTGGTGTTGGTGCGAACTGCTAGAAAAATAGCTTCGCGCTGTGCTTTTAACATTGTACTCAGTTCTATTTGGCACTGGCTCAATATTGCTGCGTTGGGTAATTGAGCAACATAAAATATGTTGCTGCAACTATTTACAACAGTAGTTTTTCTTGTTATTTTTCGTGTTAAAAATCAATAAGTTCAGAGTGTATTTGTTTAAGATTCTGGTGGGTTGCTGCCTGAAAAAGGTCGGCAGGTTGGCAGCGAGAGCGCTGTGTGAGTTTAGAGAGGGCACTCAGCCCCCTTGTTCTGGGGCACAGACGCGTTTAGCCAGGCAGGGCTGTAGCACCCATGTGCATGCCCAGATGAATGCCCGCTGGGAAGTAGGCTGGGGGCAGGGAGTGGGGGTTGTGGCATCCATTGTGCCAACTGGCAGGCTGTGTTCAATACAGGGCCCTGGCTTCTCTCACACACACACACACACACACACACACACACACACACACACACACACACACACACACACACACACACACAC
>JAPQRP010000012.1:13350848-13402418 GCA_037367295.1 Apogon hyalosoma | reverse complement strand
CACACACACACACACACACACACACACACACACACACACATACACACACACACACACACACACACACATACACACACTGCTGTTACACATCATGACACTTTTATACCTTCATCTGATAAAAACAAGCGCAATTCTTTTCTTTTTTTTTTTCTTGAAATGTTGCCTCTCCACCTGGATTCATATTTTACATATCCAGTTTGACTGCCTGATGGAATAGTTGTTACAAGGCATGTGGATAATCATCATGTTTGGGCACGTTTGAGTCGTGTAGGCCTCGTTTGTATTTGAAATTGTTAAGCTCTGTATTATTTCCTCAACAAATGTAGAAATCTGTTCATTGTGCACATTAAAAGTTTTTTGGTTAAGCTTATAAAAAGGCCTTGCTCTTATTACACAGGGCAAACTAAGCAAACCAGAAAAATAAACTATTTTATATTATTTTTGAGAACATAACCAGGCAGACCAAATTAAGAATTTGTAGTTTTAAAACACTAAAAAATTCATATACATCAGTACATTTTCTCAAATTATCACAATATAAATAAGATTGCTTAAGTGAAATAAAAGGATAATAGTGACAGAATAAAACTTTCCTCAGCCTTTTCACATCTGCCTTTAGGTTTCCTCTAAACCAATGGAGAGAATTGCTGAGGTCGTCCATTGGGAGACTAAAGAAGTCAAGGTTAAGCAGCTTTCCCATTACTCTAGTGCTGAAAGTTAACACGGCCATAAAACATCATTACCTTGACTCCCCCCCCATTCCTCTAACGTAACTTTTTTTTCACACGGTCATGATAGTTTGTGGAAATGGATGGATTACCTTCAAATACATGCTGCCATGTTAATGGAGACCTTGTTTTACGAGCAGCAGACTTAACCCCTGCCCTCAGGGTCATGATCTTTGCAAAAAGATGTGGCAGGGTGTCCTCTGAAGTTTAATTGAGCAAAACAGATCAGTGGAAACAACGCCGTTGTGGGCCCAGGGCACGTGGAGGAGGAAGACTTTTTGCCTGGGGGGCGGTGGTCAGAGGAGGAGGCGGGGGAGCTGCTCATAAGCCCCCCTCATTGACCTTGTCAATCGGGGTCAAACCACGGCGGTCGCGGGATCACCGGTGGTCTCTTGGCAACAGTTTGTCTCCACTCACCCGCTACTCATTCTGGTCTAGCCGGTGGTCCCTTGGTTCAGTGGCCTAAGTGAGGGGGAGTAGGCACCACTGACTCCCCCTTACACCTCCTCACCCCCGTCCAAACTCTCAGACTGGATATTCTGGTTGGTGTCTGTGTTCAAGATTGGCCATCGCCTGCTCAACGTGCTGCGTGGGGTCACTTTTTGCATCTTGTTTTCCGCCCGGCTGCCTCAGAGGCTTTGGTCAGGCGGCCAGTGCGGAGGCCTGACCTTCTGGGTCACAGTGGAGGTCTGTGACTAAGCACAACCTCCATCCCTCCCTCCCTGAATCCCCTTATCCTCCTCTACCATCAGGAATCACCCCTGCGGCACGCTGCTCAGCCAAATGACTCTCTCACTCCTTCTCAGTCTCTTTTCTTTTCTCACTCTCTGGCTTTCCCTCAAGCCTGAGACTCCTACCATGACAGCTGTCCCAGGCCCAGGCACTTGGCCAGAGAAAGGGCGGCTGGGTTTATGCCAAATGTGTGAAACAAAACTTGTTGTAAGCAGACAGCATTAAGGACACTACTGTTTGTGCTGTTTTTTTTTTTTTTTTTGCTTAAGTCATATTACTTCATTCATTTATTTGGTGAAATTATTTTGGAAAACTAGTGCGCTTTTATCCTCTCACATAAATTTGAACAATTCTAACATTCAGAACAAAATTATACAAAAACGTAAAATATGAATCCTGGGAAAAATCATAACAGATGACTTCAGAGCCATATAGAAAAACTCTTCAGAGTGAACTACACAACCCTGAGCTTAGCTTCCATTCTGACTTCCTTATTAGTATGCAATAGAGCCTGCGGTGTCTGGCTACCTCTCTCCAAGAGCCATAACCTATCGAACACATTCTCTCAATCTAATCCACTTAGAACTCCCTCCCAGCTTCACCGCTTGCCTTATTGATTTCCGCTTCCCACTAAATGTCTTCCCGATCCTTTTTCTCTTAACCCAGGAGCTATTTATGTGTGCAGTGTTCTTTCTTTCTTCCTTGCGTTTTTCTTTCTTAGCTTTTTGTGCTCTTTACTTGTCTTATCCTTTGTTTTCTTTCTATCTATTATTCTCACTTATGTTTTTCTTCCTTTATATCTTCACTCATCTCTGTTCTCTTTTCAGTATTCCTTGTTGTTTGGTATCTCCATCTGACTTTCCTGTGCCTTCTTTCCCCTCCTGCTTTTTCTCAAATACTAACCTGGGTGCAGTTGCCTGGCTCTCTATGAAGCTTGTGTTATTAGCAGCGGGGTTTTGCTCCAGCAAATACCTCAAGGCTTAAACAGGCTGTGTTACCTCCTTAGCCCTCTTTTGTGTGCCATGTGTACATAAATCTCCATGGAAACAAGGTTACTGCGAGCAGAGGCCACAGAGAAATGTGGATGCTTTCTTTCTTCTCAAAATTTACAACTCTTGCTTTTGCTCTGCAATGGTGAGTTTACCCTGTTGCATCTTTCAAAAAATGGGACAGGGCCTTTCTTTGGCATTGCAAGGCAAAGGCATTGTGTTGAAAAGACTTTTCTTGACTATTTCAGCCGGAGACTCAGGTTTCCGTTTGTAGTTATACTTGGTGAAGAGCTGCAGTTTGTGTCCTTAGTCTATGGTTAAGATCCCAGCTTCACCACACTTTCCCAGGCTTTTGGAGAGGACCCCAAAAGCATTTCAAATCCCCCCGAGGCCACTTGACTGGAGGACCGGCACCTCCCACTCCTCCTGGATAGATTCCCCACCCCCACTCTGTCTGCTGGTCCTCCAAATGAAGACAAATGGGTACATTCACCCCCTATCCCAGGCACTACACTGTACCTCACTGTCCTGCCTTACAAAAGCTGTTCCTGCTGCATGAGCTTCTCCAGCCAGGGCTGCCATGTCTTCCTTACTGCTGTAGTTGCGTAACTGAACTAGTAGACAGTACACCTTACTACAGGCCTGTCTGCCTTGCTAGACTGGTCATGTTACATAGCTGGATTAGTACAGGAAAGAGGACAGAGAAGGTACAGGCAGGAGCAAGGAAGTCCTGGTTGTAGAATTCATGTGAAGATGTTTTTTGACCTTTTCTTTTCTCAAGTCAGCTAGAAGAAAAGCACCTCTCAAGTACCAGACTGAGACTTTCTTGCAAAAAGCCAGTCCTCTTAACCCAGGAAGGGGCCTTGTGAACAACCAATGAAGGGAAGAAAAAATGAAAAGGGGTAGTTGGTGGGGTGTGATGGGGAACTAGGGGCAGGGACAGACAATCAGTTTGGTTGCCCAGGAGACACTAACTTCTCTGTGGAGCACCCCCCACCCTGCTTTGCTCCATCAAAGTCTTTTCAGTCCAGACAGGGCCGATCAGTGGCCCAGAGTGATGGTTGTCTCTTCTTTTGTCTGGCGGTACAGTACAGCCCATCACTATGACGGCTCGACAAGACCTGAGGAGGATGGAAAAAGAAAGGCTCGCCATTGCAGTGTTGTGCAAAATGTACTTTTGGGTGGGCATGTTGCTGTTTGGGTAGGGAGGGGTGAGTCCCAAGAGTATTTCTTTCTAATGTCAGTGCAGCGGGTCAAAGAGGGGATATGGTGTCTGGGGCTTGGGAATGGCCTGCTTGGGACGGATTCATCAGCACCCCATTGAGTTGTCAAAGCTCGCCAAAGAGCTTCCACTCCTCCCTCACATATGTCAGGTTCACTTCTCAAAAAGCTCCCAAATTTGGAAGTCAACTCTTGATCAGCTATAGACACCATACATTTATCTAAATAAACTCCTCAATTGGCCTCAGTTACTTGTTTTTATCAGACTATTAAGTAAGCCACAATGCAAAAAAAAAAAAGCAGAAGCAGCAAGGAAAGTAGGGAAATAAGTCATTTACATTTTTATGTTTGCATAGACATGCCATCTTTTGAACAACACCATCTTTGAGTACTTATGATTAAAGTGAGCTATACAGAGGAGGGAAATGAATTATGGCCCGTGTTGGTTGGAAATTCTGAATCTCACCAAACCAGCAGATGTTCTTTGTTGTGATCGGCATATAGCCTTATTTTTTGACATAGCTATGAATTATATGTAAATTAAAGTAGTTGGAATCACTTATAACTCAGAAAAATAGTTTGGCTCCGGTGCAAAGTATGGGTTTTAGGGACAAGCAAACCCGGTGTTGTTTGGACCCAGTGATTAAAGCCTGCTGTAGCACTAACAGGACGGTTAATGAAGCCCGTTATTTTTACTGGGCAGGAACGGGCCTTGTTACCATGGTGCCTACTGAAAGCCTATATGATCTGGCTCCAGATAGCTTGAATTCTTCTTAAATTGGCCCTCTCGCTCAACACTGGCTCCAGCTGGTATTTTAGTTGCACTGACTATTACGAAACCTTTTCTAAATGGTGTATGCAAACACAAAATACCTATCCAGAGACATAAACTCCCACTCATGCACACACATGCAGAAAATCTGTTACTATGCAATGCATGTGTGAGCATTGGTCACCTGCACTTAAGCCCTAAAGACTACATTTAGATCCAATGAACCGCAGTGAGTAACAACAGTATTCCAACATCTGTTGGCAAAAAAGATTGAAAGTGAGAGTGCTTTAAAAGCTTGTTCTAGATTTACTAAGTCAAGATTGTAATTAGGCCTCCAACATGTGCGCAGACCTACAACCCACAATTACACTGTGGATTTTTACCAAAAAATAACTTCACAATCCCTCACTTAAACCTCATGGTGTAGCGTACATTGCCAAGGAAATCTGGGTAACAAGAGGTCATCAGGCCTTAACAGCCATCAGCCCTCTTGTTATCTCTATAACGTCTGATTCATGCCTGTCTAATAAAACACAGAGTCTGTTTAATTTGTGCTTTGCCTAATAGGGCTGTGATGTAATAGCTGAGTTTTTGCTCGTTTTCATGGAACTGTTTGCAACCTGTGTCTGGGATTTCTATTGGCATATAACGTAGCTTTTTGAGCAGTTATGATAGTGACCCCAGTTGACCTACAGATGGCTAAATGAGTAATGCTCAAACTCATCATCTCATATGGGATCCCAGCTGAGTTTGCATGGTGTTTCCCAGGAACATCTTCATCTGCTTATGTAGGTCTGTTTCACAAACTATTAGACGCTCAGCAGACATTTTTTTCTCCCCCTTTTCTGTAAAACCTCTGGCTGTAACTTGGATTGCCATGTGTGTCTTGTTAAGGGCAGTTATGACAAATGGCAGCAGCTGTACAAACTAATCTCTCTGTAGCTTTCACACATGGCGCCCAATTAACAATGGACCACTGTGGGGCCCTAATCCACGGTGCAGCCATCCTCTGGTCCTGCTTGCTGAGCCAACCGCCCCAGGAGACTCTTCTCCTCTGCAATCCTGCTAGCCAGACTCTAACTCCATTCAGATGGGAGCTGGTGAACACTACAAGGCCTGCTTGAGCTGGGTACACGGTAGCCATCATGTTTGTTTCCATGTTGGGACTCCTGGGTTTTATTTGTCACTTTGGAGTTCTCTCGGATTGGGTTGCAGCCCTCAGAGAACACATTGCATCAATAGGTTAAACGTACATTTAAGTGGTCGGACTCAATTGCACACATGCACAGATGAGCTCACGTGTATTCTGCTTGTGGGCGCATGCATTAAAATACATGCACGCAGCTGCAGTTGATAGATTTAGCAAAGTGGTTGCTGAACCAGTGGGTGGGAGCACTGTGCTTGAATGTGTGTGTGTGCGTGATATTGCTTTCCTGTCAGATGGCATATTTCCAGTAGTTGTATGATGATAAACTGCTGTTTCTTGGGGCCTCACATATCTGAATGCACTGTGTAATGCACTTAAAGTGTGTAGGGAGAGTGTTTTACACAGTGCATTTGCCTCCCCAGTCTCGCACACTAATATATGTAAAAGCTGGGGAATATTAGCCCAAAGTCTGTCCTTAACTTTATATTTATTCCAACACAGCAACTCCTTCTCACAAACAGCAGTATACAGCTTTCCTAGAAAAAGTTTTAATGTGAAAGAAATCCCTCTCTCAGTCCAGGAGCCTGTCAGCAGTGCTTTACGTGGCCCTTCTTAACATCCTTAAATTAGTTTTAACGTAAAATTAATAATTCCAAAACTGCAATTTCCAAGAACGCGTCATTTGGATGCAAACCAGTGTGAACTGTTGTTTCCACATTTTCTTCTTGGGAAACAAAGCCACAAACGGGAGTTCAAGACTCAAAAGGAGGGTGTTGAAGGGTCGACGGCCATCAGGAAAACGATACAGTCCCCTGCCAAATCTATGACATGAATGAAACAAATGGAAGAAGGAAAATGAAAATGGTTGGGGTGTGATCTCTGGCAGGCAGCGTGAAACCAGTGCCAACTATTATGAATGGCAAACCGCTGCTGAGCTCATGAAACAAAAAAAAAAAGAAAAAGAAAGAAAGAGCACTTTTTTTAATCTGCCGTCCAAGAATAATTAACCACGCGCAGGCCTTCTGGTGTTTGTAGAGGAAGCCACAAGACACTTGACTAACGTCTCATCACGGAGGAGAAGAAAAGGTGCTAGAGCTCATTTTTGTCTGTCTAAAAAAACACATTACAGTTAAACAGTAGGAAATGGAGAAGCTACACTGAACACTAGAAGATCATCAGGATTTTACATATTACTACTACAAGGAAGTTACCAATTATTGCTGAATGCCATACCATTTGCATCTGAATCCATATAAGTACACTTTAAACCTCAGTTTTTAGTGCTGTTAAGATTAGTCTGTTCATCTATGACTTAATCAATAGCGACTGTGTTTGATTTAATTTAATCTAAATAATCGATTAACCATGTAAGTGGTAAGTGAAAGTGAAACCCTTAGGTCTTTTATGAAGGCGTTGGAAGTGTTGGTCAATCAGTAAATCAATCTGAATACATTTCCTAGGGCTTTATAAGTCTTAAAGGTACATTCAGCTATTTTTATGGCAATAAACTCATTGGTTGATGAAAAAATAAATATGAAAAAACATGTGCTGTCAATTGTACTGTGTTTTTATGCCTCCTAGCCTCATGTAGGCAGGATGAGATGATGGAAAGTGCAGAACGGGGGTCAGATTTATGTTTATATATAGGACCTGACAAGGGAACAGGGCTGGACACCAGGCAGAGGCTTTGCATATCACATGCGCCCTATCACGTACACCACATCCCAGAAAGATAAAAAACTATATGTGTTGTGTCTAAATCAAAGAAAAGATGTGTTAATGATGCACAATGGTGTGATCTCCAGCGGGGATTAATTAAGCCTGATGATGATATAGACACTCCATCAATAGGTGTAAGAAACTCATTCAGCAGTTTTTTGGATAAGTTTCATTTTAATGCATTAAAAAAGCAATGAATACATAAAGTTGGGGTGCATGAACAAACCTTCCCTTCGTAATGGAGATGCAAGTGACACACAAACAGCCGGCTGTTTAACAGGGGTGTTGTTCAGGCGCACCATCACTACAGTACTGAAAAGTAATATCTGCCAGTGAAACATGAGTGACGAACCGTTTGTAAGTTACACACCACTGCAGCATATGTAACCTTCACTGGAATATATCTGTAAGACTTGGTAATTTAGCAGAAGTCAGGTAACTTTTAAGCCATAAAGACCTAGTGCTAGTTTTGTGGCAGTTCCTAAAAGAATTTTTCTCTCTATCTAACCTTTTTTAATTGATTTATCACCATTTATTATAATATTATTCTCTGCATTTTGCATTTTGTCATGTATTTTCCTATATTTAATTTAGATGTTAGATGTTTGTTAATTCAAAGGTTATTATATCAAAGTAGAAAAAACTGAAGAAAAAGTGACTTTTTCAGTGTCTCCATCCGCTGTCATTTGTCAAACTCCATCAGTTTTACTGTTGAATCAATATTGTAGAAGATGACAGTGCTTCCATGTTCACTACGGAGCCTGTGAACATCCAAATGGGTCATATCTGATGACCATGAAAAGATGACAAACTGCATTTTACACCAATTATTTACATGGATTGATAGAGTTAGTGGATCAACAGTTATTACACATTTTAGTTTAGATGCTTTTGGTCATCAGTGGAGGTTTAGATCTTTATGGGTTAAGCCATGCATTCTGCTTTGCCTAATTATTTATTTATAATAACGTATAATAATATAATAACAGTAATTATCTAAAATTATACATTTTATCTTGATAATATTTTCAGCTCTAATTCCCAGGTGTAGGATTAACTCTGAGGCGTTTAAAGAAGCTACAGAGGTTAATTACAGGAGCAAAAAGGTGTAATTTCTACATCAGTATTGTTGTTTCTTAAGTGCAAGTAAGTGGTGTAGCTGCTCTGCTTTTGTCACTGCAGGACCTGTAGGCACAGACTTTATTTTAATCCTTTATCAGCTCACTGTGTAGCCAAAGACTACAACATTGTTTTTGTTTTACTGTTAAATCCTTATTTTAATGGCCATCTTGTATGCCGCAAACATCACCCGGGGCTGACAAAGGCCTCAGTGTTTTGGAGGCAAAACGCTCAAAACAAAAAGTGGTTTCCCCATTATGGCAATCAAAGCGACGTTATCAGCGATCAACATATTCTCACCCAGAGACAGAGAGGAGAAGAATGCCCCATTGACTGATACTGCCTGCAAGGCCGGTCGCACTGATCTCCTGAAGAAAAGACCAGTGTCGCTAGTGGACCCCCCACTTCTCCCAACTGCCTCCCCTCTCTTTGCCTTCTTCCCTCTATATATGTCTCAATACTTGGGGGATCTTAGAAGTGGGGGGGGCTGTGTGAGTGTGTGTGTGTGTGTATTGTTGAGGTGCTGCCAGGCGACTCTGTCCCATGCTGGTGGTGCGGGGAGGGGCTGAAAAGACGGAGCCGTCACCTGCCAGACTGCTGGAATGTTAATGCTGTGGCTCTGATAATTGGATTTTGTACACACCGTCTGTGAGGAACATCCAGCAACTTTCCCCCTCTTATTGTTCGACCCAGCCCTGGACCCTCAATAGGGCTTGTCTATGTTTATACAAGCACTCACGTCTCAATAAAGACTGTTTACAATGTGTGTGTGCATGTGTGCGACTGGGTGTGTGTGGCGTTGGACTTGTGTGACAGGGAGACGGAAAATAAAAGCAGGAGAGTGGCAGATTATCAAGACTGGGCAAATATGAAGGATATTAAGAGATTTGTCAGGTCTTAAAATTGGATTTTAGGAGTGTTGCAGAAAGATTTTCAAGATCCAAACCAAAGACTTTTCATATTGAGTAATTCAAGCCCTGTTTATCCCACCACATTAACTCAGGGCCTCCATGTTCTAAACTTCACGCCGACTCGATCTAGGCACACCCACGTTAAGGTCAGAGGTGAAGAGGAAACGCTGCGTATTGGTGGAATGTGTGTGAGTTGTACATGATCCGGGATCATTAGGGAAGTTATGGCTCTTGTTTGTGTCGGGGGGTGGCCTGGAATCGGGCCGGGATCTGTGACGCACTGGTTTCCCTCTCGCTGGCCTCCCGTGCTATTTCCACTCAGGCTGCAACGGCTTGAGCTGGTTAAACGTCTCGGCTGCACTGACCTAAATTCTTCATATTCACCTCAGAAAACCCTTGCCTTAGCCAACCAACTGTTTTTTTCCATCCCTATGGCCCTTCTGTGCAATGAACATACACTTTGTTTGTGTATAGAAGTTCCTTCCTGTACATAAGGAAGCTATGTTTGAAAACAGTCAGCGTTATTCCCAGCTGTAATCCCTCTGAGCAAAACTGTTAGAAACAATGACAGAGGTTTTTCTTTTGGCTCAGAGACTTGTTGTGGTTAGATAAACACCCACTAATTGCATTTAATCTGTGTTAAAGTAAGGTATTTGGAACAATTACTTTGGTATGTTTACCAAACAGCTGTTGTGCGAATCTTTTTTTTTTTTTTTCTATCTTTTATTTGGTTCATCTCACTGGTTAGCAGGAAAAAAGTGATAGGTGCTACATTAACTTACGCATAGCTTTGTATCAAGCTTCAACTATTGCAGGAAAGAGAGCGTGAAAATCTATTTTCTTTCATTTTAGTGAAGGTGAACAGCTTTGGCTAAGGTGGCAGATTTATATTCTGTATTTATGCAACATTATTAAAAGCTTAGACAGCAGCGTGTTCAGTTAAGCTGCATGACAATACTTCAGACAGATAATCAGGCTTATTTCCTGCTTTTTATGATCATAACAGCAAATCTAATAGAAATCTACAGCTCAATAACTAAAATGAAGCTGTGTCTGTACAGTGCAAATGAAGAGAAAGCATATCTCTGTTGCAGGCAGGAGCCTTGAATATTTTGCCGCTGTCTTGCTCTTTTCCCTTTAACCTGGCAGTAGTGTGCTGTTGCATAAACAATGGTCTGGGCAGCCACCTTTGGGCTATTGTAGCCTTCCACGGGGCTGAACTCTGGCCAAGTGGATGTTGTTGCAGGAGACAGCCCCGCAGCCAAACACACGAGCCAACCAGAGGCCTCCGTTCCAGGAGGCGAGCACTCACTGGACGGTACCCGAGGATAGTAGTGTTTGACAGCTCTTGGACCGCGCACAGGAACTTGACTTTGAAATTTAAACATAGAGGGATACATTGGCCGCGGCCTAAAAAAATGACGCATACCCTGAAAATGTCACAACTAAAGCGAAACTCAAGCCACACTTTGGACCAGGGATAAAGCACTTGTATATGAGTGTGTCTGTGTGATTTGACATGCTGCATGTGTTTAGTATTCATAATGAGGTGTTGCAAAATGCATGCTCACTCCATATCTTGCTCGACTCACCCACCACCTGTATAAACAACAGTGCTATTGCGAAACGGTTCCAGCGAAAGGCTCTTCCCGGGCCTGTTGTCAGAATGAGGTCAGCGAACACTACTCTTTCTCTCTCACTCTCTCCTTTTTCTCGTTCTCTCTGCCTCACATGCATGCTCACCTAGTTGTACTTTGTCCTTGTGGAGTACAGAACTATTAAGGCCACCAGATCAAACTCACCATGCATGTGTGATGTTGGACAGTTTGATGATGTTTACTGCAACACACCTGAATCTCTTGCTATTTTATAAAGTGCGCTTCTTTTGTGGGTTTGCTGCTTATATCATATTTGGAATCCCAGCTCCAATGTGCTATGACGTTATTAGAAAATTTCCAATTGCATCCAAGTAGTTACAGAAGGTTTTGGAGCTGTAGCAGCAATCAAAACTCTAACTTTGGGGAATCCTGAAGCGCTGGTTTGATTCCCTTGTATATTTTCTTTGCTTCCTACATGTGAATTTTCCAAGCATGACATCATTTGACCCTCTTCCTGATCATTTTACCCCATCTCTACACAAAAAGAGCCTCCTCTAGAGCGACGCTAGTGGATCAACCGTGTATCATATGCTTGAAGCTGAGGAAGCAGCTAATCGCGCCGCCCCGCCAAACGTCATGCTCCCAGAGGCACCGCTGGTGGACCGCGTCGTGTCTGGAACACTGTAACAGGATCTCCAGAGAGGAGCACAAAATGGGCGCTTTGTGTCCAAGATTTGTCCAGACAAACCCAGATAAGGAAACCCAACAAGGGCGAGCCGAAGGAGCTGCCTCTGTGACTTGTGCAAATAACCTTTAATCTAGGTCATGCAGTCAGATAGGGGCAGTAGCGGTAGGCTAACTAGCAGCAGTGGCAGTAATGGTGACGTTACTGATAAAGAGAAGGTTAATGTGGTCGTTCATATAATTAGTCAGAGAAGTAGTCTTTTGTTTTTACTATAAACACCATTTCTTTAGGCATGTTTGGGTAATAAGAGGCCAGGTAATTATGAACGAGCTTCTCTCTATTAGTTGGATGTTCTGGGACTGATCCCTTGAACAGTCTTGCCAGAGTTGAGCAAGTTGCTTAACTCTTAGCCTTCGGCCTGGAAAAATCTGAATGTTAATCACATGACTTATCAGATCAAATTCAACAGTAAAGACTTGTGTAAGAGGAGACCTTGGATGCATGATATTGAAAAAAACTGACAATCTGCAACGTATATTATACAGGAATTTTCACCAGATGATGCAAATACTTACTGGGAAAAGTTATTTCGGAACGATTTGGGTGATTTTGGAGAGATTCTGTCATAATTTAAAAACATCATAGAAATTATGTTTTTCTCTGAAGACTTTTTTTGTTTTGTTTTTTTTTTAAGTGTGAGCCATCTTTTCAAAAGTCGGTTGCAAATCACTGGTGATTCAACATTCAGCTGTGGACAAATTGTCTGTTTGTAGTCATTTCTCTGGCCAAGTAGTTTGATAAAACTAGCACTGCTTTTATTTGGAACCATGTCTTCTCTCTTAGAGTCTTTGTGGCTCATTTTCTTGCTACTTTTGAGGTTGTTGTTGGCTGGGGTTAATTTGCCTTACTCGATTTAGCACATTGCTGTGATGCCGATGCTGAAACTTTAGATTGTGCAGCCCTAGATGGGACTATTCAGGGATATTTAGAGATAAGCACTTTAGAACTCCCACACATTTTATTTCTAAAAAGCCTGGACCTTGGTGGGTTACATGAGCAGGTTCTTTTTAGGGAATTCCAGCTTTCTGATTGCAGCGTTGACCTTACCGAGTCCAACTCTCACGGCTGTCATAACAAGATCCATACACCACCCCATAACTGTGACCAACCCCCAGAACTGTGTGTGTCTTTTGTCTTCCTCTTGCCACATCTCCCTGCACGTCCCCAAACAGTCAACGGTGAAGGGGGGGAAAGGACCAGATCGCTACACGGACCATATGTGTCGGCAGACCACAAAATGCTGAAGCCATTACTTGGCCCACTCTAGTCAAATTGAAAGCAGGAGCCAGAAACAGCAGCAGCAATAGCTAGTTTTGGCTGAGTATATGGGGGCAGTGTAAGGAAAGCCCAGTCAGATGGTAGTGCTCATGCTGACTTGTTGACGGCAGCAGGCTGCAGACGGCTGATGTCTTGTTGTCATAGCGCCAGCTCCTCCCTCTTATGACCTCTCAGTGATGTGCTTCGTCTTTCAAGTTTGCAAGTGTGTCTGCATGTGTAAGTGGCTATTACATGCCTTATAATAGTTATTAGATCCTAATACTGCCATGTGGATGATTTATTCTTTCCACTAATTTCTGAAGCTAAAGTGATAAAAATTTTATTATATTTTGTAAAGAGTAAACTCTTTCTTCATTAATACCTAGGCCTGACTTGCTCAGCCAATATATCTTCCTTTCCCCGTCGGTCCAGCTCTCGGTGGAAGCTTACCAGATGTAAGATTGCATTACATGTGCTGAAAACATATATTTAGGCAACACTGCCTCTTGATCATATTATATTAATGATGAAACATGATGAAACAGTCATTGTAAGCTGCAACACTACTCTTTCTCTCAGCCTTTTAAAAGGCACAGTAAGAACACTATCCTCTTGGCCTTAGTTAGCAGTCCAAAGTATCCTGCTTTCCTTAAATCTTCCTGCTGTCGTATTTCTTGCAGGAACCAAATGCATCTAATGCATTAGTTCAGGGTATTGTGTTACATGCAGCATACATCATGCATTGTGATTGGTGGTAATTTATGTGAGAGTCTGCAATGATTAGCGGGAAATTTCTCTTAAGTTTACTTTTTTGGAATCATTTTCTCCACGTGAAAAGAACAGGTTGATTTTATTGGAAGATTTATTCTTAGACACTGTGTGTATGCTTATACTTTCACAGGATTTTGTTGGCTGAACTGTGTTTGTATGTGTGTATGTCTTTGGCTCTGTCTTTGTCTCATACTCTCAGCTTAATTCCTTTCAGTGTGGCTTCGTTTCTCATCTTGGCCTTGGTTTTAGGTATCATCTTAAGGTTTTTTGCTGTAAAAGAAAACATATACTAGTAAAGTACACCATTCACTTCTTCATTGATACTTTTTGTGGGTTCCAAAACCAGCAGCACCCTAAGGTGGGATTCTCTTCTTTTCTGTTTGGCATCCTATAATCTATTTATTTATTTCTTTATTTGGTCGTTTTGGCGGGTGTTTGTGGGATAAGGGCTCATGAAGAAGACTTATCTTCAAGCGCACGTCTGTCATCTGCTGCTGCAGACAGAGTGCTCTTTCATTCGCTGCAGTGAAAGAGGGTTCACAGAGATTTAAGGGCTAGCATTGTTTGTGCTCCGCGATGCTTAATCACTTTTGATTGGACACCATATTAAAACTCAAGCTCTAGATGGGAGTGAGGCTCTTCGGCTAAAACGAGCACCGTCCTTCACTGAAAAGAAGCGGCGTTGCCTCGCAGGGTGGATGATGAGCACAAAGACACACTGACAGATTTAAGCCAAGAGACTGGAGAAATGAGGACACATGGGAAGAGTGAAATATAACACCTAAGTTGCATAGACTTTATTTAAAAAACGCATCTGTTGATTCATTCATTAAGTTTTCCTCTCTTTAAAAGAAAAGTCACCAAGAATTTTCCATTTACCAAGAAATTCCGACTTTTAGACATAGAATTTCTGTAGCTTTGCCTCCAGTGCCTTATCTTTCCTTGAGCTCAAGAGTAAGATGGCGGCTTATTCCTAAAGCACTTCACTTTCCCACACACCCCCCTACACTCCATTTCACTGCAGCACTGATTACACATAGTGTTTACATATTCCATAGAGCACTGTGACAGAGATAAACCTCTCCTGATGCTTATCCCCTGGCCACAATGTGGAAACCACTAAGATATAATGTAAACCAAACGTCGCAGCTGCCCTTTCATGTCTCAAGTGCCAGTTCTGCGTGCTGAGCGAGAATTTTGAGAGCTCGGCTTTAAGTGGCATTGGTTAAATGTAAGTTTGAACCATCATGCTTTTTTCTTCGTTTAATGATGTTGGCAAGCTACTTGCTCAAGTGCATTTTCAGTTGTTTCACGTGGCAGCACAGAAGTCCTAACCTCAGGGATTCTGCACCTAACAAAACCTCACACTCCAGGTTAGGTGTAGTTTTTTTAAGAAATACACATTTTACGCAGTTCATCTCTGTTGCTCTCTTGATGATTGATTGTGGAAAGTTTACTCTGGTGACGAGCTGTAGTTGACATATGGTGCATGGCGTGGAGTTTTGGGAATGAACATTTGCGGAGAGGGATAGGCATTTGATATGAAATGTGATTAATGATACACACATCGGTGCAAAAGGGGATGTTTCCCCATGAAGTAGGTTGTGGGATTATACTGTACAGAGGGCTGCACTCAACGGGGATTCTTGGCATTAATTGGCCTGTCTCTCCTGTGGCTCCAAGTATTGCTGTCACTCTCCTCAGCACACTGTGGTTTGTGCATGTTATCACTCTTGAGGTCCTTTACAGTAAATGTGTCACAGGAAAATTGCACTGGCCTAAAAATAGCCTCGCATGTGCATTTCCCATCGTCTCGCGTTGGGGTTGCTGAGTGTCTTGGGCCACTCAGGATCCTTAGCTGCGTTAATCCGTGCAGCCAGGAAGGAAATTCAACTGTTGAAATCATCAAGAAGCCGAACAGTTTTAGGGATTGTTCTCCCAGACGTGTGTGAGTTCAGTTCAAACGTCGTAAAACATTCCTTTGACCTCATAAGAACCGTTTAAGTATAGTCTATAGGTTCTTCCACATGTAACACCTGCGCTGTGCTCCATATGCTGTTGATAGTGCCACTGGGCTGTTGCTTAGTGTACATAACCCGCCAGCACGACATACAGTGTACACACATGCTGTCATAGTCTCACTGTAAAGTATACAGAACAGGCTGTACCGCAGTTGCTAAGGTTAGCTGAGGGAAATGAGGTTGTAATCTTCATTAATGAGAGGTGCTCTATCAAGTTGAGCCGGTTTGTAACGTACCTCCCCTTTGCTGGAATAACTCCATAGCCAAATAGCTCCACAATAAGTCTTACATAGCGCCACACACTTACCCTGAGCAATTTATCAAAAAGTGCTTTATGTGGACCTCTTTGCAGCTTTGTCTGACTTGTTTCCCTGTGTTCTGCTCTGGCTTCAGCTCGGCTCTATAAATCTAAGATTAATCCACCAAGTGCAAGCTCATCCCTCTTAATTTGTTTGCCCGCTTTACGTCCATGAAGATGTTCTCCAGTGACATCTAAGCCATCACGTTGACAACCCCAAGTGGCTTCTAATACTCCGACTGATTCTCCTCTGTAGCTGCTTTGATGCTCCTTTTTATTATGTTCGATGGGGCTATTTTTCCCCTCCTCTTCTTGTTTACGAAGTCGGCTGATAAGACCTTCAGTGCACAAGCTGAACATGCAGTCTGCCGCCTGGCCACTTGGGCAAAGCTGAGGCCTACTTTAATCAAGACATGAGAATGACCCACTTCATCTCATGCTAATTTGTTTTTTGGGAAAATTACTTGGGATTGACTGTGAAGAAAAGCTTTTTGGTCCCTTTAATAAGCTTGTATCAAAGCAATATCTGTGCATTGAAGTAGGCTACATCGACATAATTTCTCTGTGGATTTTTTTCTTTAAAATACACTGAAGCCCAGTTTCCGTACTCTGTTCGATGGCTCTGAGTCACTTGGCTTGACTGTTTGTATGAAAGCAGGTCTAATCTGTTGTAAAGCAGAGAAGTGGGCTTTTTATGAGGTGCTAATGGCCTGCTAATTCTTGGGGAAAGCCAAAGTGACCAATTCATTCAGACAGAGTGTTTACTACCTATTGCCCTTTGACCTTTTTCTGTCAGGGTGAAGTCAAAGGCAAGTTGTTGTTCCAATGGTGTGTTTACATTCTTCACTCGCTTGTGGTTTTTACCATCCTGTGTCATCACTCATTCAGCAACTGCATTGCAGTGATTTATGGTCATATAATCATATATCTTCATCCTAAAGAGGATGCATACATGATAATAAAAAATGCAGAATCTAGTACAGGTCATGTGTCTTCATTTTTTGAAGGCCATGGCTTATGAGACTTATGGAGTTTGCTTCCTGGTACTATAAAATGATCATTAATTTTGCAAAATTTACCTCACCGGCTTTTGACCAGTATGTCCTCTTTCAGGTCTAATACCAATACCTGTTATTGCTAATCAAAGAGACCAGTCACTGATATTTGGAAAGTCTCATAAAGTTTTAGACCAACTCCAACATGAAATTTCATTGTGATGCTTTTAAGCTGACAATCAAAAAAAGATCAGCTTTCACATTGAACTGAGGGGATTAGACAAAATAAATACTAGAGAATAAATATTCTAATCATTCTCTTATTTCATTAATGACAACTGTAGACAAAGTCGCAGATAAAAAAAAAAAGGATGTTAACTATAAACATGCTCAGTATTGGATTTAATAGCTAGCTATAATCTGGTATGATAAGTGCTTGATCCTTAAGTGTAGTATATTTTAGTTGCTGTGTGTTTGTGAAACACATGACTTGTAGTGTTTTGTAAAATTTGCAAAATGTCTGTGTAATTCCTAATATCTGGCACGTTTCCTCATATAATGTAATATAGTAGCTGTGACCTCATGTTGGGTGAATCAGCATCAACCTGTGACACAGTAATATCAGCTAAAGGTTAATGTTTAATTAACATTTGTTGCAGGGATTCTTTACCAGATTGCAGTACAGTGCACTCTGAATGTGTTCTGTCTTATGAATCACATCAGAAGTTTGCACATCCCAACTGTAGGTATCATTCAGTTTGCTCTTGGCCTGTCCTCCCTTCTTTTGTCAGAAAGCCTCCTCAGATGTATTTACTAGGTCTTGTTGTCTTTATGGTTTCCTCTGGCAAAACATGCGTAAATAGCGGTGGATAAAACGAGAGGTGATTTAGTGGCCTCGTCACAATGTGCCCTGCTCCAGCGGCCGCTTCCTACCTTTGTGTGTTCGAGGGCTCAGGGGTGCGGCAGCGGATACATGGCCCTAGTCCCGACAGGCTCCGAGGAGGGAAGGAAACCGGGTGTCAAAGGCGATCACTTGCTGCCTCTGTTATCTCAGCAACAGACACTCAACAGTAGACCGAGCAACAATCAGAGCCTCAATGAGTGGCTGAGCGTATTATTAACTAGATATGAATTATTTTTTTAAACATTAACAGGGTTTAGCATTAATGTGAAGTGGATGTAGAGGATTTGTCAAAGTAAAAGCAGTGAGACACAAAGTCCAGTGGAAACCTTGTTGCGTGTCGACTGCTGCTGCATGGTTTCTTTCTCCTGCTCCTCTACGCACAGGCCTCTCCTGTAACCTTGAAAGAAGCCCGTGCAGGCCCCAAGTTCAACGAGTGCATGAGGCATATTTTCGCTGAGCGTGCTTGGACCGCCCCACTAAACCCCTCGACCCCCACCCCCGTCCCTCCTCACCATACATACAGCCCCCCCCTCCTCCTCCTAAAGAGGACTCCCTGTAGGCCTCGCCTTTCACAGCGCCTGCAAAGGAAATACATTATGTGTAAAAAGAATTCCATATGGTGTCATACGATCTGTGTAATTCTCTTGCAATTGATAAAAAAAGTCACCTTGTACACACAATTCTGTCTTTGTGAAAGGTACCGTAGCCTCAGTACTGTATGTGCTGCACTGTAACAAGCAAGTTGACCTATTTACCACAGCTTTTCCACTATTATGAAACATTATGCAGCAGAAAATATTGAATCTTGTTGCCAAACATCACACTACACTTCACACTGATTCTTCAATTAATTAAAAAATGTTGTACAAAAACAAAGTGCTTACTGGAAAAAGTAGATACAAGTGTATTGCTTCCTTCTTTGAGATACCATAAATACCTGGAAGTGAGTTTGTAGCCAGTTTTGTGGAGGCGTGGCTGACATCAGCTGTTGTAGCTTACGACAAGGCCTCCTGCCTTGGCTGAGGCAGAGTTTGTGGCAGTCCTACGGGTAGGCTGTTCCAGGTAAGCCCTGCCAAGTTCAAGTGGCTTGGACCAAGCCCCGCACCGCAAATGGGAAGTGTTTCTGCAGGGCTGCCAACCTTCACAAGGGCTGCGACTGCAACAAGTAGTGCCGTTGGAGAGATAAGTTTTTACATGCACATTCAAGCAGCCCCTCAGGAATAAAAAAAAATTTAAAAAAAACCACTCAGGCAAGGAGGGATGTATAGATGTATATGGTTGTACAGAGAAATATTAGTGTCTGCTACAATAATGGCTTTTTGGCATCAGTTCCCATGATGCAACACTGTTACTAGTATCTGAAGTGTGTAATTTTATGATTTTTGGACAGATTCCACACAAATTCAGTGCAGCTATAATGTGAAATAACTGAGATTGCAACGTATCAGGTTGAAATATCACATTGTTCGAATATTTGTTCCTACCTCTGCAGGGAGAGAATATGACTTCAGATGTAAGGAAAAACTTGGAAAGGAGAACTTCCTGGACTCCAAATTAATTTATTTGAAGAGCTGCCTGGATTGGGATACAAATAGACATAAAACTCCAAGAAACCTCTGAGGTTCTTTCTTTGTAAATTATTAAAATGCTTTTATTATCACTGTGTGGTCATATTAGACCCAACAAACTGTGACATGTCTTGGCATCAAGCTGCCATCAGGGAGTCACACCTTATGCTTAGGTTGTGTTTACTTGTAACTGATATTACAATGACAAGGGATAATCACATAAAATATTCATAGTATTCTAAAAATTCTATGGTTGTCGATAAAAGAAAATGGCTGTATAGAAAAAAGGAGCCAAGCTGTTTAAGGACACACAATGGAAAGCCTCCCAGAGGCAAGTGAAATCATGAATTTGACACCATTATAATATTTCTGTCAACATCTGACTCTGTAAGTCAGTGCATGTGTGCAGCAGGTTTTTGTGCAGCTATTAGCTCAAACTAAAATTGGTGAGTGTAAGAAATAAAGGCAATAAGTCACAGTTAAAGCTAAGAAGTAAAATGCAATGCTAATGTTTGTCACTTGCAGCTCAGTGACAATGGTGCTAGAAACATTAAACATAAACAGAAAAGCCAAGCTGGTCAAGCAGGCTTGAGCTCAACTGAAGCAGAACTGTAACTACATCATCTCCTGACCAATATTTACCCCAACCCTGGATGCCCTCTCACCCGCCCTGATCTCAGTGAATGATCTTTTGCCATCCTTGATAAAGTGAAAACAACATGCTTGAGTGAGTGGAAAGCAAAAGGCTGTGGGAGCTGGCTGTGAGGTGGGTGTAAAGGCCCCTGTGGTGTGGCCCTGAGTGGACAAATCCTAGCAGGCTGAGGAAGTTGAGGAAGGAGTGCAGGGAGGGTTGTACGGGTGGGTGGGTAACAGGGAATAGCGGCAAAAGGGGAATTCCTGTTCCTGAACTGAGAAGTTATGGAAAAAGTGACTGCTCGATCTCGCTCATGCCGCTCCATGTCAAAACAGCAGAGTGCTGCCGTCATCTGTGCAAATATTTCAAGAGATTATGGTTTTGGAGCCTCGTGGGAAAGGCTGAAGCGGCTCTGCGAGGACAGCCCGACTTAAACTCGCTTAAACGGAAAGCCTTCCCTTCTTAATTTTATCAGAGCAAGAATGTAATCACAAGACCATAATATTCAAACAAACAGAAACCTGCCAGGTGAGGCCTGATGACATATGCCTTTGTTCTGTGTAGCATCCTAGCGTTTTGGCAATAATCCAGAAATTATTTCGAAACAAAGACCCTTTACATTCTCGCCCTAAATAGCGAGGGTGGATCAGGCTTGCCATGCCTGAGGACACAGCATGCGAGCCTGCTGCACACCTTTGTTTCATACTCTGTGTTTTATATGACCGCAGTTTGGCATTGAAACTTCTAACATCTTAATGTCTGTGTCTCTACAGTTTCTCAGTGGGCTGTTCATAATGATATATTTCCAAAATCATGAGAAGCAACTGATGTAATTCGATGTTCAAACGATGTGACCAAACTGTGGCCTCCATTCTGAATGAAACACTTTGCTCTAACATTGTTTATGACTCTCAAACAACAGAATCTGAAATTAATTTAGCGCCTCTCCTCTTCCCACTGTAAACTGGCGCTGTGCAGCCAAACCACATGTTGTTATTGCTGCAGTGGCAGAGGGGGCTGCCCCAGCAGGCCTTAGTAGCACAGAACAGATTTGCTCTCTGTTTTTTTGCCAGGAATGTGGAATAGAGTTCTTGCTCTCTCTCGCTTTCTGGCTGTGAATATGTCACTTAGTATTCGCTTAAGTATGGTTTATAAATCATACACTTGTGGTGAGGCAAAGGGAATACCCAGCTAAACCTGAGAGATTAGATTTGCATTTTGATCTCATGTAAGACGGAGATATTTTGTCATGATTATATGGTGCTTTGTTGTGGTAAGTGACGGGCTGTTGACTGTATTAAGTGTGTGGATGTTTGTATTTGAATTGTGCATCTGGGACCTACAACCACAAAGAGGGAAGATGGTGTGCACCTTTGCTGATGTTAGCAGGATATCTCCAGACGGTTAGAGGGTCCTTGAGGAGCTCCAACGTCTCTGGACAACTGCCAACACTCTGACCTTGTGGTGGGCACAGCCGCTGTCACTCCCTCTTGAGTTATGTGAGAATCTGTTTTATGGTGCTATTTCTTTCTTTTTTTTTTCTACCTCTGCATCTGACTGTGGCTCAGCAAATGAGCACCTACCTGGTGTAGTCGCTGTTCTTTATAAGAGTGGTGGTTTTTATGAAATTGCTCCTCTAATTTCCTTTGTTGCCCTAAAAGCTTCGCTCCCTGGTCTCGTGCCAGGGGGAGACACCCAAAACCCCGCTCCCTCAACAAACCCCCGAGCTTCGACCCCCACGGATACTTTGATTCGGGCCAGCTCTGACTAGGTGCCTCCGAGAGCCCCGTCTCCAGGCTCATTAATGGGAAAGAGGGGGTTTTACTGGCCGTGCGGCAGGCTCTCGGCTTTTTAACCACCAACAAGCCCCTCGGCCCATTGGCCTCCGAACAACACACAACACAAAGCATTTAAGTGTCTCACCTGAGTTACTTTATAGCACTGCTTGGAGTGGGGAGTTAAGAATTTGGCAGGCATAATTAGATTAACTCTTAAAGACTTATTTCTGCCCTTAAACACGTGGCACATATTCATATCTTATGCATGTGTATGGTTCCTATATCCTCCTGAGACCCAGGAGAGTAAAAGTTTTGGCATTCTTACATTTTTGGAAACCAAAATGCATTGCTGGGTTTCAAGAGGACATGGAGAAACTGGCTGAATGTGTACACATACTGAATAATAAGAGAAGTTAAGCATTTTTTGCAATTTACAAAAAAAGTTCTTAAATATCTTAATATGAGATAAAACCAGAGCCTCATATCATGATATAGGTCATGTCATATAATAGTTATAAATATAGACCATGATTTTTGTATAAATTCAATGAACAGTGTGCATGAAATCTCTAATAGAAAGTCTTATTTCTTAGTGTGTTTTCAGTTATATTCTTCAGGCTTGATGGGGGTTTTTTCTAACATTAAATAATTGCCTTGATTGGAAACAGCATGATCAACAGTTTTTTTCAGATACATTTGACAAAAAAAAAAAAAAAAGGAATGGAATGTTTTTTTTTTGCTTTTTAAGTTAAGCTGTGAAACTCTTGTCCACTACAGAGGATAAAAATGCACTGCTCAGCCTCAGGAGGTTAGTTTAGATCATTTGTGCAAATTATCAATTGAGCATGTGACCAAATATAAGATATCATCTATGTACAGGTCCTCTTTTCTGGTCAAAGCCCCTTTCCCGTTCTGTGTCATACTACCTCACCTCCATGTTTGTTTCTGTTGCCTTTATGTAAATTTCCTTCCTTCGGTTTTCATGCATCGTGGAAGAGCGAAGCATCCTTTAAATTGCAAAAAACACATTGCTGTAAAGATAATAAAGCAATAATGCTAGTCATATAAGGCTTTTGCCCTAAGTAAATCACACACTTCTATCAATACCAAAAATAGTGTTGTGATTTAATATATGATGCATGTCGGAGTAAAAAATCAGGGGAAATGATGATGCAGCAGTACAGGAGCAGGGATAGTAAAGAAGAAAGCTGTAAGACTGCTCATTTGCACCTGCCGTTTCATTCCCTACTGGAGCTGTAATGGTAAAAATAAACTGGCTCGACATCTGTTGGCAATGTCAGTAGTCTGTTTTTATGCTTGTAATGACACATTAAACTCTGTGGTTCGTTCACCCCCCTCCCCCCCTCCTCTGCACCCTATGTCCCGTTCCAGGGAAGCAGTGCCAGCAAAATCGTCTGAATGAGTGTGCGCTTTGTTTTCTTTGTCTGTTTTGGGCCAAGATCTGGTCTTAGATGTGGTGGCATTCTATGATCGGATAATTCCTTCCACGTCCACAGTTTAAGGTGTGTGTGGGTGTTTTGTGTGTGTTTTAACCACTGCTCGCTTGGCAGAGCTAAGGGAGTGCAAACAGTGGCAATGGGTGGCAGGGATCCTCGGTGGCCTCTCGCCCAGCTGGAGGAGAGCCATTTTGCCCTGTGAGGGAGCACCCAGTCGCCCTGGCTCGGCCTACTGCACTTGCCAGTGGGAACTCCTCTTGGCTGAGGCCTGACGCCGTCGTAAGTGTTGACAATCACTGACACATCACTGGCAGAGACCTCGCAGACACACAACATTACACAGACTCCAGTCAAAATAAGGTGACTCTGCTTCAGACATTGTAACATGAAGGAGGAGAAAATAGTGGGTTTTATCTCAGAATATCAGGACTAAAAAGCACTGGAATCATAAAATAACAGCTGTTTAAATTAGTACTTATATTTAAGGTTAAGTTTCATTATCAGTTATAGATTCATAGTTTGAGAAATTCGCTAATTGATTTTCATTTCAGTTTGAAGTTAAATACAATTGAATTCATGCATTTTTGCTCCAGGGCTAAGGCTCTCAGGGCATTAGTGTGGTTGGTATGAGATAAAGATGTAGGTAACACTGGAGTTCCTAACTCAGCCTCCTTATCAGTGCAGACCAGAACAACATCAAATAATACAGCAGAATTCTGTGAATTGGTCCAGACGCAAACTCTGCCAGCTGCCAGCAGAGAGTATGTTAGATATTTTTCAGAAAGGTGTGTTTGAAAGCCAAACAATGCGACACTTCTTAACTGAAAGTGTGTGCGTACTGAGGTTCAAAGGAAGTTGGAGGCTAAAACCAGTTAAGCTTGCGAGTATCACAACCAAGCTGTCCCTGAACTCTGATCTGTGGGCCAACATGCGCCTCTTGGGAGAACAGGGAATTTCCCAGACCCCTGAACACCCCCGCCATCTCTCATTCCCTCTGCCCCCCCACCCCCCACTCCCTCTGGACCAGTCGAGACGTGCAGGTTTGAACCCTCTCTCTGTGTTTCTGGCCTCCCATGCCCATTGCCACTCAAGCAGCAGGGGTCCGCTGCATTTGTCTCGTAATTATCCGACTGTATAGGGGAGTTCTGAAGATGAAAGAGGCGAATCACAGAGCTCCTCTGTCAAAGGTCTGTCTGCCTGACTGGGGGGTTTTGGATCTATCTCCCTTGTCCTCTCTTTTTGCTGCATCCACCGCCCACCCCGCCACCTCTACTCCATCACACACACACAGTCTTACTTTTCCTGAAGAGCTGCCTCCACACAGTATAATCGCCAGCAGTGAACGCTCGTGCACAGTCCCCCCCCTCTACCAGCCACCCCGCTGGTTCATTCACAACTACAAAACTGCAGAAATACCCCCCACCCTCACATCCTGAAAGACTTCAGACTCTCTCCTTTTTGTCTCCCCCCTCACATGCTCCACCCACCAACCCATCGGCTAGCCGCCCACCTCACCCGCTTGCCCCCACTCCCTCATTCGCCTCCTCTTTTCTCCTCTGCACCCTCCCCACCACCACCTTTCTCCTTCTTCTCCTCTTAACTACTGGCTAGGAGTTAATGGACTGTTTTGGCTAGTCTCCAGACGGTGAGTGTCACCTCATTAGCCTATAGCGGCTCGCTCCCAGACTGCTCCTTGTGTGTGTGTGTTTGTGTGTGTGTGTGTGTGGGAGGAGGACTACAACAACGGAATGTCATTGGTCTGTCTCCCCCCCAACCCTCCCACCTCCCACCTCACACCCCTTACCCTCTCTCTCTCTCTCTCTCCCTCTCTCCCCTTCCCACCACTACAATGAATGAGAAAACACGCATGCATAATTAAATCTATAGTCTCGTCCTCACTCCACCCTCCCTTCACTCCTTCCTCCACAGCCGTGCATTAAAAAAAAAAAAAAAAACGCTCCTGCTTGGAAGTTTGCCACTGTGGAAAAAAAAAGCAGTGTCTTCGAACCAGAGAGATGTGGCCAACCTTCCACCCTCGTATGAACCTATTCTTTTTCATCCAAGCCCACCGAATGGCAGGGTGGCAACAGCGGGCGAATGTAAATGCCACCCGGTCCTGCCAGTCAATTACGCCAAAACAAAGCTAATTGTTTGTTTGGTGCATACCAAAAAGATGCCAAGGTTGGCCATTGATGGGCCCATTGTTTCAGCGCAGATGCAAAGTTCTTTTTTCTCACAGGCTAGACTTAACGCTGATTAAACTTGTGAATGATGAGACCACACTTTCAGAAAATCAGCTAATCCATGCTGCTTTTATAAGTGTAAACAATGTTAGAGCTACACATAAAGACTTTTTTCAATTCAATGTGTTGATTTGTTTTTTTCAGTTATTTGATTAGTTCTACTTCAGTTAATTGTCAGAAAATGGTGAAAAATGTCTGTGACAATTTCCCAGAGCCAAAACTAGTGTGCTCAAGTTACGTGTTTTGACCAAACAGTTCCAAATCCAAAGATTACACACATTTTACAATAATATGAAGCTGATAAAATCTTCAAATCCTCACATTTGAGAAGCTAAAGCCATCATTTGCTTGCCATTTTTTCCATAATAAGCTATGTTAATCACTTATCAAAATAGTTGCCAATTTTTTTCCCCCATTTAATTTATTTCTGATTATTAATTGATTAATTGGCCATTTTCACCATGAAACAACGCTGATAATACCACGTGGATATGCTGTACAAGGCATCTGTGAACTGCATCTGACACGATAGACTTTGCCAGGTGCTGTGCAGGGGATGAAAAGTTAGGAAAGTGACAGGAACACAAAGGATTAAAAAAAGGATGTAGATAAAAGGGAAGAAAAAGGGAATGTGGTCAGAAAGTGAAAGGAAAGGCCACTTTGAGAGAAAAGGACGAACAGAGCACAAGTGGGAGGAGGTGGAAACATTAAGTGGGGCGCAGTGTGCTGACTGGAGGCCAGCCTGCTCATTTTTCATGGGACAGATGAGCCACTGTGTCGCACTGTGTCGTGTAGTTTGTCTGCTGCTCGGCCGCTGACTGCATCGCACATGTACAGCACAGATCAGCTCACCGCGGGACGCTGCTGGGTGTGTGCCCATGTTTGTCTGTGCATGTATGTCAGCATGTGTGAATCCAGCGTGTGGGTGTGCGAATGCAGCACAACAGCGCGTTCTCATTTCGTGTTTGCTTGTGTACTCGCACTATAGCCGCGTGTGTGTGCCGAGATGGGTAAACTTTCCTTCGACAAATTAAAAGGTGGGAAGTTGAAATTTAGGTGGGTTAACATTTATCCGCATCCTTAGTGCTGTGGTTGTGTATTCCTTTGTGCTTGCCAGGTTCTTCCTTCTCCTCTCCGGGGCCGGTGTGGCTAATGATCCGTCAGGCCATTCAGTCCCTTGTTCAAGGCCCACTCGCCACTGAATGCGCTCCCTCCCCATCCACACTGTTTGGTGACCTCAATGAGGAGCCTGTTGTCCTCCCGGCTTGCTTAAAATGCTCTCCTCTTTTCACTGTCGTGAGAGTTTACGGAGGAGAAGGCACAGAGACTCAGCGCAGAAAAAAAGGGCCCGCTCTTCACCGGCATTAGTATGCACCGATTAGAAACAAACACACAGCGATGATCCGCATACACACACACCGAGGTGGCAGTAGTCATGTGCATGCTCACATCGAGATGCACACTGAAAGATACAACCGAGCTGGGTCACACACAGTCACACACACACAGACACACAAACTGTATGGCACTGTATTGTTCTGGTCTGGGCTGGGATCCCACTTGATTCCATAAGTCTCAAAACCCTGACAGTCCTACTGTGTGTGTGTGTGTGTGTGTGTGTGTGTGTGCGCGCGCGTGTGTGTGTGTGCGTGTGTGTGTGTGTCCGTCCCCTCCTGCTCTATTGAATAAGTCTGTGGTGTCTGTCTTAGAGAAAAGAAGGCAAAATGCCATTGTTCTCACAGACGTTTCAACTTTGCCCCTCTCACTTTCTCCCGGCCTTTCTCCTCTTTTTCATCCAAGTGTGTGTCTCTCTGTGTGTGTTTGTGTGTGTGTGTGTGTAACTCATCCTACTGTACCTGCATTCCCCGTCGGAGGCGGTCATTTGATAGGGTAGCTATCCGGATTACCAGGTGCTCCTTTAAGCCAATAAGAAATACTCGCCTTGTTCCAATTATGAGATAATCATTACAGTGTCACCCAGTGTAAAGGCACCACTGAAGAAACCTAGTCATAGTTTGTCAAAGGGAACATAATACTATCCATTTCTGTCTGTGCTGCAGTATCTAACTATCAAATTCACATCAGATTCAGCCTCAATACAAAGCAAATAATATAGACTCAAAATTCTCCATTTGCACAAAGAAATGCAGAAAGGAGAAAAGAATAAATCTCCCTAAGAATGTGATTAACTTTGTTTTTTCTCTCTGTTTTCAAGACTTTGCTCTGACACATAGAAAAGGATTAAATCCCCATATCCAGACTTTCCATAAACACATAAAGTAGTCAAGCGAGGAAGTTGTTCTGGTGTTTTATTTCTCATTTAGTCAATGCTCATCTTCACAACGTTGCTCCAAGATGGCGTCCCATTTGGCTTGCAGCGTCTGTCTTCCCTTCACCCTCGGCGTCAATATCACTCTCCTTTCGTCCAGGTCAGGTGCCAGCCTTTTGCAGAATGCCATGCGTGAGTCTGGGCAGGGGGTTGAGATGCCAGAATTTGGTGTCTCTCAGTGTGTATGTGTGTGTGTGTGGGTGTGGGGAGGGGTCGGCGGCGGGGGGCATCGCCAGTTGGCAGGCTGGCACACAATGGCTGGCACGATAAGATCCTCCCTCTTCTGCGGGCAGATTTCCTCGCCCATATCTTTTGTTTGGCTTGTTTGGGTTGCGGCTCATCCTGATAAAGGCCACTTTGTTTAGACAACAAAGCGTGAGGGAGGGAGAGAAGAGAGAGATAGAGAGACAAAGAGATAGGAAAAGAGAGAGAGAGGGCATTAAAAAGGCGGCAAAAGGGGGTGAGCGGCGACACAGATGGGAACCTTAAAAGTAAAGCATGGGACAAGTGTGAAAAAGAGACATATGGGAGAAAAATGAAAGACAAAAAACCCCAAGAAATCCTAAAAGATATAGTTTGCACGTAGATAAGATGATATTGTCACAGATACACCGAATAACAGATATGCACAGAGGCGGGTATGAAAAGATACAATAGAGGACGGATAGTGTTGCAGGCAGAGATAGACAGATAGCGAATAGAAGAAAGAAAGAGATTTGGAGAAGGGAGCAGGTTCTGCCGGCGGTTGGAAGCCAGCCCGAGTAGTGTGAGGTCATCTGCAAGGCTGTGAATGATAGAAACCAGGAGCAGAGGAGGACACGGGACAAAGTACACACATACATACACAGACTCATGTACAGTCATCTATGCACACTGTCAAGACCTGCATGACCCTGTGTTACACATACACATGCACCCATATTTTTGCCTGTGCATTTTCAAGGAAGTGCAAACTCCTGGAGCCCAACAGGACAGAAAAGGAGGAGGACACCAAGCAGAAAGTCTCCTCGGCCACATCAAATATTTACTCAGGAGCAGCTGTATTGTCGAAACATTACGCATCGGAGCTGCTCCGTAATTAGGTCGATATTTTCTGCCCCTCTCCCTCTCTGTTTCCCTACTTCTCTGGGAGTCCACTGCTCTCCACCTCTCCTCCACACTCCCCTCCCCTCGCCTCCCCAAGCTGCTGAAATGCGTCTTGGCTCAGGACCCATGCCTCTGGCAGCCAGAGTGCTATACATGTGCACAGAACCCCGCTCGGCATAAAATGGCTGCCAGACAGGCTTCTCCTCCTGAAATGTCGACAGCGGTATGCATCTGCAGGGTGTGCGCGGTGCGCGTGCGCACTGTTATTTTGTGGGGGATATCTGTACGTGTCTGCAAGTGTCTGTGGGTTAGGAAACGTGCACCACCGATGTCAAAAAAAGGAAAGTTTTCCAAACTATGTGGCTAATTTAATCCACACTGCGTTGTGTATGTGCATGTGCATTCCGCTATTTAGTGGGAACGGTATGGGTATCATGCCAAAAAATGAGAGGGTGGGTTAGGGAGAGTGTGTGTGAGTGTTTTAGTGATTATAAAATCCAGGCGAGTAGCACACATGGGCGTGGAGAAACCTCACAAGCACTGAGAAACTTTCTTGCCGAGCCAGAATTCTGTTGCCATTACCCCTAATTGCCCTAATCGTTACAGTGGTATGATAAGTATCCCACCGGACAAGAAGGTGTAAGAACTCATGGACACATCCAAGATACCCTCTGCTAATTCATCCCCCGCTTTTTTCCCCGTCGTTTTTTTGCTGAGTAACAGCAGATAATCTGATTCATACGTGGGACTGTTTTTCTGTTTTTTTCACTTCCTTCATGAATCGGTTTGTTTATTTAAACAAGTGGCAGGGACAGAGGGTGCCAAGAAATGTTGTTTTTGGAAAAGGGCCGTGTGTGTGTACGTGCATGTGTGTGTATGAGAAGGCGTGTGTGTGGTGTCTGGCCCTGATGATCGAGCCCTGCCAAGCTCCCAGGGCAAAGCCAGGCCTCCTCAACCGCAACTGTTTATTTACAGGTTACACTACTGTTTATTTGAAGACTATCGGATTGGCCAGGCTTCTGCACAGAACACCTTTTAGATACAGATTCCAGGCCTCAGGCCACCAGATTCCCCCATTCTGTACTGTACTCTTTTTATAGAGGAGTATTAACCAGTTTCTCTACATAAACCTGAACTTTCACAATTCAGAATTTCAGGGTTTTCTCTCTGATGACTTTGGTGCTGTCTGGTGCTTCAAAGCAAGTTATTTTAGTACCTTTATCATTTCCACATTTGTAAAGGAAAGCTGGCAAGACTCACTGTACTATAGCCAGAAGTAGAAGACTTGTGGATCCTGTCATGAGAAAATGATTAAATTTTCAATAAAAATATGTAATTTCACATAAGTTTGATCTGGTATTATTACATCAGTGTATAAAAAATAGGAAAAGTTAGAAAAGATACTAAAGACAAAACTCTCTCCACTGGGAACCACTAGTGAAAGTCATTTAGATATTTTTGATGCTCTCCACATTGACGTTGCATTCATTTTGTGCTCAAACTGGCTTCTCTGTTCCACATACATCTTTTAACCGCAGAAAAAAACATGAGTTTTCTTCATTGACCTGCTCATAAACTTACACTGAGTCTTTATTTATATACCTGTTGATTGATGAAGCTGACTACGCAGTAAAATAAAGCTTTAATACAGCACAAAACAATATAAAATAGGCCCGGTTGTTGCTTTAAATATCATCCTAAACATATTCACCCTGGAGGAGGAAGGAGCATGGCGCTGCCCTTCTTGGGTCAAAGGTAAAATGTAATGCAATAGGGGAGGTGTTTCTAGCTCCGGTGCAGGCTTGGCAGATGCGCCATATGCTAGCATCCCACCTTGAGTCATCCAGGTGGTCTCTCCTGGTGCTACAGTGGGGCCTCATGCTGGAAGATGCTGCCTGGGATCTCTAATTGCCACGACCATCTGCTCTTTTTGTCATGGTTGCCTGTTCAGCCCTTGAAGAAGAAGAAGAAGGGAAAAAAAAAAAACAAAAACAGAAACTCTGATCGAATTGAAATGAATCAGCGCACCTCTCCCACCTCCACCTCCACCGCCTCCTCCCCCTTCCTCTCCTTCTCGCAACATTTACCTCCCCTCTCCTCTCGTCTCCTGCTCCCCCTGCCCGTTCTTTCTCTCTCAGCAGTTCTCCTGCAGCGGGCGCAGAGTTGGCAGTTGTAACTAGACTGATGGATGACTCTGAAAGTGGCATGAGGGGAGTGGATGGTGGAGGAGGGATGAGGGGGTGGGGGAGAAGACAGAGAGACAAGGCCACTGAGCTCCCCGCAATCACTTTATAGACATGTGCTGTGCCAAATCCACACAAACCTCCGCTAGCCCACAAAAGCTGCTTTACACACTCTGTGCATGTGCATGTGTGAGCGCGTCAGGGGTAAATGAAGGGAATCACTGCAAAGCAAAGCAGAGGGAACGGTTCTATTTAGCTGAGGCCACACAGCGACTTCAGCATTCTCATGGGTATATATTGAAATTTAACAAAAAACAAAAACAAAAAAAAAACAAAACTTGAAGACACTAGGAGGGTGTGATGGGGCCGTTTTTACTGAACCAGGCCAGAAAAATCGCCACTTTCAATATTCACTTCAGGCTCGGTTTGCCCACGCCAGAGATTTAACAGAGATCCCCTAAAACCCGAAGAAGTTTATGAGCAGAAAGCATAAGTCAAGGTTATGTTCTTAGGAAGCAGAACAGATATATTATACCTACAGTTGTACGCTGCTCATATGTTTTTAGGGCTAAGCCTACTGAAAAGGGGGGATTTTTTTCTGCTTAACGTATGGTCCTGTTCCCTCCCTACTTTGTCATCGTTGAGCTTCGGCCAAGAACATTCTGTTTTTGCAGTGCTGTTTAATAGTCAAATTTAGGAGAGGGGGAACAAGCAAGAGGGAGAGAGACACAGCAAGAGAACAAGAAAGGGATAAATCTTTCAACTTTTTTTTCCCTCCTCTCACCCCCACTCCCTCTCTCCCTCTCTCTCTCTCTCTTTTTCCTTCTTTCTGTAACACAACTCATGAGAGCTGCAGAGAAAGCAGGAAAAGGGGTGTTGTTGAAAGCCGGGGGTATCTGAGTTCACTGTCTCTTACTTCTATCAGTTTAAAGCATAGATGATAATCTCCCTTCTGGTTCCCTTCTGGTTTTCATTGGGCCCTCTGTCTGAGGGCATGTGTGGGCTCAGACTAGTTTGAGTCAGTACGGGGGTCCATTTGAAGGCAGCCGCTCTGCAGTTCCATGTATGGTTGCGAGGCCTGTCCTAGGTTTGTCAGTTGATTCTCCCTCTTACATAAACACACTCATAGGGGGGCATTACCAAACTCTACTCACAGACTGTAGTAATCTGACAGTGATTTATACCATTAATTTCCATGTTTCACAACTTTTACTGTTGCGTGATGTAAAAGGAAAAAGACCTGTGTGCTGCCAAGGAATGATAGATTCCCCTCCCTGTGAGGTAAAAGACGTCAGTCCTGGCTGTCTCATACCAAACGCTGCACACCGTCGTCGGTGGAAAGAATTCCACTCATGTTTCCTTGTAATTCCCCGCCTCTCCAGTCCTCTCTCCACGTTTTGTTCTGTGCTCGTACCTTGCACAGCAGGACCTGAACACATTCTGGATACCCCCCCCCACACACACACACACATACACCCCGACATTCCCCCAGCCCCCTTTTGAAAAATTACACAGAGGTCTACCGGTAAAAACTTTTATGTTATCCTGTGTCAGACACTAAGCTTTTTCTCCAGTTTGCCCTCCCATTAATGATAATGCTGTTTAAACAAAACTGAAAAGAGGCCTGCTCTCCTTTACAAGCAGATAAGGAAAAACATTAAGGCATCCAGGGGAGACACATTTACTGATCAAAAATGGACTTTTTATCTTGTTGAGTGCTGTAACAGAGGTCGTGTCTTTATCTAAAGGGTAATTTAGTTTGCCAAAAGCAGGAGAAAAACAATAAATAAGCATAGATACGTGAATTAGAGCTATTTCTATTAAAGTTAAAGGATTTCCATATTGGGGTCATAAAGTTTTGTTACCTCAAGAAGACATGGGTCAGTATGGACAGTATGGATGTTGTCGTCCTCTTCTTATACTGACCCCCCCCTCCCTTTTCTCTGTGTGTTTGCAGACTCACAGCAGTCAGGAAGTCCCAGTAACAATGAGCCAGGCAAGAACCCTCTTCCAGGTATGTACAGTGCCAGTCATCCTCCCTCCTCCCTCCTGTCATCGCTCCATTGTTCATCTGCAGCTCAGCCTATGTACCTCAGAGCATACCTACTCCAAATAGTGTTGATATGCTTTGAACTCACTGACTCAGGCCAGCCGTAGCCAAACTTACTGTAACATGGCAACTTCATACTGTATTTTCACATTTTTTGTCTTAATTAACCTAGTTTGAGGTATTAAAACCAAAATGATGGGTTTTTCACAGTCTTGCAGATTGCTCATGATCTTAACCTCCTCCAGGTCACCTGCAACCAAGCTATGTTTACACTGTAGTTTACACTGTGTTTCAGAAGAAACAAGAGGATGTTGCCTTTCAGATGAAACTTAATAACAAGTATATTGGACTTCAGTTCTTTTGTTGCCAGAAAAAAAGTGGCTGTTAACCCTCCAAAACTGAGAACATCATTTGTGGTTAAAATGGCTTTTTCTCAAAAATGTTCAATAACTTTTGAACCATTTATCTTGCCTGTATTCTTTAAAAAGTCAAGCAACACATATGTCCTGTTAATGTCTTCAAGCCCTAGTACTCTGCAGAAGTAATTCATCAAAATTTCTTAATTTTAGCCAAGAAATTGTTGGAACTTGGTTAGGAAAGTTTAGATGGAATTTGGAAGTTGAAAACACCCACATTTAGCTTTCTAAATTGGATTTATTTATTTGAAAAAAATCCCTAAAAGTTCCATAAAATACAGTATGTTTTTACCTTAAATGTGTCCATTCTCAAGCTAAGCAAGTGTAAATTTTGCATTAAACCAACCAGATGAATACTGATGTTGTCATGAATTAAATTATGTTTGATACATAATGCGATACAATAAAGCAGAAAAGCCAAATTAAATTTGTTAAACTGCCGTAGGTCTCTGAGGGTTGAAAGTGATATTAAAGAGGTTTTTGTTCATGAACCCATACTTTGGATTGACTGATTTTGACATCTAATAAACCCTATTTTCTTTTTTTTTTCTTTTTGGCTGTTTGAGTGAGAGCAAACTTCTTGGCTTATTGGTGTGAGTTAGTTACAATAGACCTTTTACAGACTTTACACACCACAGTCACCTCTTCCATGTCAGACTTGCAAAACTGAACATTTCCTTATCACTGAGGTGACACGACTACAACTCTTGTTGGATTTTGCAATTAATGCATTTTTCACATCAGTTAAACACAGGACTTGATTCAGTTTCATTTATTTGATGTATTCCCCATGCCTAGCCTTAGTCCTGAAGAAATCTACCAAACCAAATTGTCATAGTTGCTGTAAAAGATGATAAAAACCTAAAGTTTCATAATTCAACAAGCTCTGGTTTTCTATATGACATACTGTGGCTGAGGGCTGCTGGAATAAAATTAGATTCTGCTAATGCATTTTCAATTGTCATCGTCTCTGTAGCAACATCAGACACACTGTAAAAAAAAAAAAAAAAGAAGCAGATACTCAAGATCTGGAGTGAAAATGCTAAAGCAGATTGTGCCTTTGGCTGGTAGCTGAGTGTGTCAGGGTGAGCCAGCAAAGCCGAGCCGTAGAGAATATTGTCTGACAGCGCTGTTGTTCCCCTGGACTGACCTGCGCTCTGTCGTCACAATGTTGGAATGAAAATAGTTTGAGAAGTATAATTACTTTTCTACCTCAAGAGCAGGTTCTGCCGACACGGGTGCCAAGGAAAACATGCTAGTGAGCCAATGACTCAGGCCTGGGAGGCCCTCGGCAGTGGCATAGTTCCCCCGCAAAAGCCGTTGGCTCATTGGAGGCGTTAGACTTTGTAGGTGCCAATCGAGCCGCCCGCCTATCTTTCTGGCACCGTCCTACTGCCCTTGGCATCGTATCAAAGCAGAACCAGAGTCATTTGGGTGTCAATAACTTGTCTGGTTTCTTTACTTGACTGACATCCTCTGCTCACTCCTGGACAGAATTCTTCATCAGTACAAAAAAAAAAAAGCATGTTAGTAATATTATCCTGTTTTGTTTAGTCTTAAAATAGCTCCATGAAAACAGGAAAATAACCCTGCTGTGATGAAACATCCCCATTTGAAGTAGTTTGTTTACATTGGAATGCAATCTCCTCAAAATAATCCTTAATATCAACACATTAAGTGATTGAGGTGAATGTTTTTTGCATTTAATGTGTTGTCACTGTGAGAGTCAATAAGTTTTATATTTGCATTTAAGCTGGTGGCTATTTGTTGTAACAGAAGCAGTGTCACTTCCTTTTACTCACATGATTACTTACCTTGTTATGTCAGCTGACACATTTTAATAGTGTGCCCATTAGGCTTTGCATTATACTTTAATTTTGAGCTATTTAAAGTAAGTACAGTTTATTTATAGAGCGTAAAAGTAGTATACAAAGGGTATTTTGTTTTTTAAAATGGAATTATACATTTTAAAACATTTCCCTGTGGTCTACATAAACTGTAAATGCTCTGCTTGGGTCTGAATTCTTCATTAATTCAACTCCACAGGTCCATCTTCAACCCTATTTTTGAGTAATGACACCAGAAAGGTTGCTTTGAGCGCTGGCCCTTTAAATGCACATGACCCCACCCCCTCCAGGTTGTTGACTGTGCGCTCTGTCCTGTTCAGCCTCTTGAGTTCGTTAATACAACCAGCAATGGAACATTTTAGGTAATTGGCTTGAAGTCTGGACATATTTTCAATTTTTACTACAACCGCTGCCGCTGACAAACAATTATGTCGTACTCAGAGAAATGTTCATCGGAAGTCTTGACCTTAAATGTGCAAATGTCATGGCATAACTAGTTATAGATGCAAAAAATTAAGCAGGAATTAGAAATCCACCTGATTTTTGCCAAAATGAATATAAAGATAACTTTGCGGCACCTGGAGGGTTCAAATTCAAACTGTATGAACTATTAAGGTCCAAAGACACAAATAAATGAACCGACTAATAAAAGTGGATTTAGCAAAATATGACCCCTTTAAACCTACTTCAGGTGTATTGAATAATAATGAGGTGTCCTTGTGGTAATTATTTTGTGTGTCTCTGTTCCTACAGTTTACTTGGAAGACAGCTTCATCAAATCAGGAGTCTTCAGTGTTGCAGAACTGGTGCGGGTGTCCAGAAGTAAGTACATACCTGTTTCCGACATCCTGTTTGAGACGCGCAGGTGTTATATCAGTTATTCTTCGAGCATTGATTAGACATCTGTTCGGCTTCGGGCTGGGAGGAGCTACGGGGTCATGTCCTCAACAGTGTTAAGTTTCTCAGCCCTAACAGGTGCAGCAGAGTTAATAGGGCAGTAAATGACATGTTTTTGTAGGAACAGTATTTACATTCAACTCTCATTTGTCAGAGAGAATTCCATAACATGCAACTTGTAAGTCTCGCAACCTCAGAAGATTAACTGAAATCTACTGTACGACTGTAGTGTGGTAAATCCAGTTTGGCCAGTCTGCTTTGCAATAAGAGAAGACTCATCAGCCATCTGTATGAACCTGTCTGCATTTGTATAGACATGTCTGCCCACCGCAGAGCCGTTGATGGCTGTTCTTCTCCGATAGCTGAGCCGAGAGCACCCTGAGGCGTCGTTTACCTGCACAGCCTCCAAACTATGACTGTAACAAACATGGTTGTGATGCACAAAGACCTCAGCTGCCCCCCACCCCCCATATATCCTGTGTTTAAAAGAAACATCCCTGAGCTGTTTGCATATACCTTGTAGTTCCAGTCATCGTGGCGCTTAATTCCTGTTCGATGATGCGGTTAGGATTACTTAAGTTTAGTTCAAGTCAGGACCACGACCATGACTTACTGGAATACTAATGAGAAGGTATTACCATATTAATAGATTGGGAACAATAAGTGTAAGTATTGAAAGACGGCCTTGGTGCTTAATAGGAGGTTAAGTGATCACATTTATCTGTCTGTCCATCCGTCTGCCAGAAGGATTACATGAAAACCGCTACGCCAATTTTCATGAAACTTGGTGCAAGGTTAGAGCATATGATGGAGAAGACGCTGGGATGTGTCTTAACATTGGGAGAAATGATGTCTGCTTTCTGCTCTCCCGCTTTATGCAAAAATGTCGAACTTTTACACACACAGATATACATTAACAGGGTTCCCACGTGTCCTGAAAAACCTTGAAAACCTGGAAAATGATTGACCAATTTTCCAGTCGTGGAAAACATAAGAATGACAATGAGAATGACAAAAAAGGTCAAATGTCCTGGAAATGGTTAAGTTATCCTGGAAAATGATTTATCCTCCCCCCTGCCTTGTGACCTTATGTGCCTAAACTAAGATGAAACAAAGGACATTGTTTTTCAGCGGTTTATTGAAAATATACACTCCTGGAAAAAAATGATTAGACCATCAAAAGTCATCAAAAACAATGGTTATGCAATCAAGTCCTAACTCCTGTGTGTATCATGTGACTAAAACAGACAGAAAAGAAAACATGGAATGAATAAAAGCACTGCTTTTGTCAGTACAATGACATAGACATTGATGTAAGACCTGAAGGGATTTTATTAATTATCAAGAAAACATGGAAAATAGATAGATATCAGCTCTGACATTAAGCTACTTAGAGCTATTTTTGTTGTTATCATCATATTTGTTCAAACAAACGTACTTTTAGTTGTACCAGGCATTAAAGTGAACAAGAAATTGAAGAAAACAAGGGTGGTTCAATATTTTTTTCCGCGACTCTACAAATATTTTTAGAGGAAGTGCAGGAGAGAAGGTAAGAGAGAAGAGAAAGTTGAGTTGGGAAATGCCCAGTTGAACATTTTAACTCCAGTTTGTCAGACTAATGAAGTGCTACGCTGTAATCTGTGGGTATGTTTGCATTATTTTATGGAACATTTGTCGTAATTATTTTTCCTATAACAATTATAGACATAGACTACACATCAAATGTCTGAGTAATAAACATAGAAACAATCTGGGTGAATGCAAGTTACAACTGTAGAAAAGAATATTTCCAAAGAATGAAGGGGAATGGATTAGTGTATGACTTAACTTGTCTCTGTAGCGGCTGGAAATGTCCTGGAAAATAATTTCAGGGAAAGACTTGGAACCCTGATTAAATACGAATACACAAATATAGATATATATGTACATACAAATATACATATATAAAACTGGCGGCAAATTAGTGCTCTTTTAGATTATGTGACTACCAAACCACAGCGACCAACTCAACTACAAACCACGAAGTGACAGGAGTGTCCCATTAAACCTAATCATAAATGAAAGCAGACATTTCTGTTCAAATCAAGAAAAATACACTTTATGTTTATTTATTTATTTTTATATTGCCGTAGTTTCAGTCAATGACCATGGCTTTTCAAAAAACCAACAAGAGAAGGCCGAAACATTTTATTTAACATTATGAGAAATTACATTGGTCGCCTGATTTCTGCTAATGCTAAGAACTTCAGCTGCTATAAGTCTCAAAACTTTTGCTTTCACGCACAGACATACATCAAATATAAACGCACAAATTCCCACTGAATAGAAACACAACTGTACACTAAAAATGTCGGTGATTTTGTATTTTTTCAGATAATGTGAGTACCAAAGCACAGCAACTGACAAGTGACAGCGCCATTCAACTGCTCCATTAAACCTAATAATTAATGAAAGCAGACATTTCTGTTCAAATCAAGAAAAACACTTTTTTTTTTCTTTTTTTTTTTTTAACATTGCCAGTCAAGTCAATGACCGTGGCTTACAGGAATACTAATAAGAACCTATTACCATATTAATAGATTTGGTACAATAAGTATTAAATTCTGGCCTTGGTGGTGTAGAAATGCCAGCCATTTATGTTTTAACCATCTCATACATCCCACTTTGAAAAGCACAACCTACTCAGAGGCTGAACATGCTTTGAAAGACTGTTGTTTTTTTGTTTAGTGTTTAATTTGCCCCCTGAGCAGATGGCCGCTGCGCTGGTGTGTGTTTTGCTCTCATGTGACCGGGCCTGGTTTCACTAAAGCCGACTGAAGTCAAGCTGGAATTTTAAAAAGGTCGACGGACGCACAGGAATTGTCAGTCACTCAGCCGGTCACTCCCTGGGAAGATATCTTAGCGGCTGCTTGTCCGTCATCGCGTCTCTCTTTTGACTCTCAGGGCTGTTGAGACGTTCTTTGAAGTCCATCAGAGGCAGCTCCGGAGTTCAAGGCTGACTTACACTCCAGCATTTAGACGAGGACACTCATTAATGCAACAGGAGACCCGGCCGCCAGCTCTAAAATATTTCGTCAACGTAAAATACAGACACCCAAATGAAATTGTTGATCTTTCCCTAATCCCCTCACACAGTAGATAATGTGACAACCACAGTCGGGATCGAACAACATGGTCTGTTTCAGAGCTAATACGCATACTAGATCAGACCCAAAACTAATAATATTGGCAGTAAAAATGATTTCTTGGTGTCAAATTTTAGTGTAACTGTAATTCAAATAAAGAAAGTCAGACTGCGTAACATTTCAACAATAATTTTTGTCAGTTCTCATTGTGGAATTATGATTCTTTTGTGATATATGCTCGTGTGATGTCATTTTTATCATATATGTACGGTGCTGTGCAAAAGTTTTTGATAAAGAAGTAAAGAATAGAGAGTATCATTATATATACACATGCTCATGCACCTACACATACTCATACACATACTCATATACATGCTCATGCACCTACACATACTCATATACATAAACATACACATACTCATATACATACACATGCACATACTGATATACATACAAATAACCATGCACATACACACTGATATAACTGAAGTATAGAACAGCATTGAAAACAAGAATTTCAGCAAAAAAAAAAAACTCAAACTGCAGCTTCACTTCTTTAACTCTTCTGTGCAGACATTATGAGAGTTACTACATTAATGTTGTAATGTTTTACACCAGGTTTCATTCAACACACGTCCGATGTTTGTTATTGTTTGGGGCACTTTTTTTAAAGCTCACACTAAATACTGACTGTCAACGCCATGTAGGTTATATTTTTTTGTGAATTTTTAATACTGTGCATGATATTCCCCCTCTGTTTGTCACATTTTAACAAAGAGACTCAGAAACAGATATTGTGTTCATCAACCATGTAAAAATACCACAGCTAAGGGTGACCTAAGACACAGTCTGCACAGTACTGTATCTACCCTTGCTATAATCAGGGTTCCCAAGTGGTCTGAAAAAGTCTTAAAAGTCTTGAATTTACAAATCTGCATTTAATACCTTAAAAAATCTTTAAAAGCTATTACATTTAATGCGGTATATGTTGCCATAAACTGGTTTGCTGTATTGTGTTTAAATGTGTCTGGGAAATGTCTAAACTAGAAAGTAACGTTAGTCAACTTGGTTCCACCTGACACTTTGTATTGAAATTAGGAACCAGTTCTCACTAACTTTGCTGCCCACCTTTCCAAGTCATTTCTTGCGGGAATCAAAGCATTGGAGTAAATAAATATATTGTCCTAAATTGTAGGAGTCACGAATTTTTGCCAGTATGGCTGTGAAATAGGCTGTGAAATGGGCATTAAATTATATGCTAAGTAGTCCTAAAAAGGTTTTAAAAAGTCTAAATTTAACTTGTAGAAACCTGTAGGAACCCTGTGTACTATATAAATGAAGTTTTGCTTACATGTAACTAGTCATACAGGGGTGATGTAGACCCCACAGAAGCATGCGTCTATGTGAATATATCTTTCTTATATCTGTCTGTTATATATAGCAGATATTGAGTTAAGAAAATACCAGGAATCATAAAATGGTGAATACTGGATTAACGTCCATGGCTGATAATCGGTTCCGTCTCTAATCCACAGCATTTAGCAGGAGGCTCTGTACATTTTTCAGCAGCGTCACTGTTTGATTCCCAGTGTTTTTCCAACGTAGAAGTCAATATTAAATGAGATGATTGGCAAGGCAGCCAAGTGGCATCACAAGTAAAATGGCGAGCCAAGAGGAGAGAAAGGCAGAGAGAGAGAAACCAGCAGTGTGAGTGATGGTTGGGGGTATCCTCAGCCATGAATGAAAAAAAAAAAAAAAAAACCCCAACAAAACAATGGCGTTGTATTCAGCATCCTCAGGCCGGATGCATTCCTCCACAGACAGCTCGGTATGGGTAGCAGCGGGTTGGAGGCTTTGCCAGGGCTGCAGTGGGCTGCCAGGGCGGAGGCTGGCGGAGGGATCGTGCCAGTGGTGAACCTCAGACCACAACAGACGGCGCCACACACTCCATCCTCTCATCGACTCCAAACCAACCAACCGCTCGAGCTGCAGGCTGCCTCACAGGCCACACACTGAAGAGAGAGAGAGGGGGAGACGTGTAGAGAGAGGCAGGGAGAGACTGAGGATGGGTGGCCAACTCCTTTTGTTCTGTAAACACTGGCCCACCCTCGCTTGAAATAATATCCCTCACCTTGACCACAATGAGAAAAACAACACCTTTTGCACAGTAAATCACAATGTGAGGAAGCTGCTGTGTGCAGTCGTGACCTGTGGAGGAGTTAAGACCATGGGGATGCTCTGGGATTTAGTGTAGAGTTTGGGGATATTTACTGTCAAAATGACAAACCAAAATATCAAGCAAAAAGAAAAGCAATATTTTCATTTATTTTTTTATAATCAATACTGAACATTTTTATTGAACATTTTCTCTGTATACAATGTACAGAAAAACAGTACGTACGGCAATTATGGATAGTTCCAAATGAGAGCTAAATAAATTATTTAGAGCAGATATGTCAAACTCATTTTAATTCAGGGGCCACATACAATCCAGTTTGATCTCCAGTGGGCCGGACCCGTAAAATAAAAGCATTATAACATTTAAATAATAACTCCAAATTTTACACTTTGTTTTAGTGCAAAAAAAATAAAATTACAGCATGAAAATGTTTACATCTAGAAATGATACTTTAACAAAAGATGTGAATAACATGACCAAAAACTGAAATTTCTGAAGTGAAATTTTAACAGTATTACACCTTAATTATCATTTACACATGTGCGTTACAACTTACAAATACACAAACCATTTAGTAACAGGCATCTGGAACCAAAAAATATTTTATTTAATGTTTTGATTAATACAAATTGTCAAGACTCAGTGATACCCTTGACTGTCAGTGACTTCTGTGGAATGTTTAGACTTTGTGAATTCATCCTGTGGGCCGGATTGAGCCCTCTAGAGGGCCAGTTTTGGCCCGCGGGCCGTATGTTTGACATCCCTGATTTTGAGGGAAAATAAGTAGATAAAATCAATAAATGATTATAGGGAGAGTGGAGAGGTCAAAGGTTATTGAGTTGGAAAATTTGTTGAAGAGTTGATGTAGTTTATGGAAGAATCACATTTCTGGTAAAAAAAAAAAAAAAAAAAATGTATCTGAGAATCTTATCTTCTCAAACTGAAGAAAAGACAGAACATACTTGAGCCACAGTGAAATGGGTGGAACTTCAGGATGCTAAAAAGAAGAAATTTTCATCTGAATGATAATATTCATAAAAAACTAAACAGTGCAGGCAATATAGTGTTGTTTTCCATACATCATTTTTCCAATGTGTAATAAAAATAACAGCACTGTTAGTGGTAGAATATGGAACATTCATTTACAGATGGCTGGAAAGTTTCCTCGCCTGCAGCTAAACTCGTGTGGGACTCGGTGACTTGTTAATCACAACGCTCAGCAGATATGCCTTGATGGTCAGGCAGTTTACCTGTGAATAGGGAGCGCTTAATTTGATACACAGAGCCTCTGAACACAAAGCATCAATAACAGTCAGTCAAGCTTTTGTACAATTAATTGTGCATCCCTAGACGCATGGAAAGACTGAGTGCTCAATCCTCTAATACTGCTGACATGGAACTCCTATTCTGACTGTGATTACTGCTCAACTCTCTCCTTGTTTTTTTTTCCTTCGTCCTCTGCAGTGCCCATCACCCACGGTGCAGCTGTAAACTTCTCCATGGCCGACATGCCCAGCCAACCCTACTATCACGACCTGAACTCCAGCGTGGGGCTGCATCGCTCCCTATCCTCCCCTCCTGGCAGGTCAGTGGATGTTACCACAGCAAAAATTGCGAAAAGGTCAATTTATGTTGTTTATGTCGGGTTTTTTTTGTTTTTTATATTATTAACTCTGAAGTAGCTCAGTTAGGTTCAGTCAAGGGCAGTACATGGCTGGTGCCCAGAGCATCTATTTATTATTTCTAGAGCTGGAATAGAACTTAATATTAGCAGTTATGCTAAAGTTCATAACTTCTTAAAGTAGTGGTGCAAGGCACAATAAACCCCGCCCCTCACACATATTATAACTTATTTTAGCATCGATCCAGCTGACGTCATTATGTCTATGGTGATGTCAGCAGTACCTGTATATATTTGCCAAGTCTGAAGTAAATTAAAAAAAATATATATGTTTTTATAGACGTGAAATTTCGCTCATTATGAGTAAATGGGAGAAGAAAAAATATTTTAAAAATTCATAAAAAATCTTAACTTTGACCTACTTTTCCCAAAATGTAATGACATCTATTCTGCATCACTGGTAATGTATAAACCCAATTTGGGATGAATTCCACCAATACTTTTGCTGCTACAGACATTTGTAATTTTGCCCATTATAAGTAAATGGGGGGAAAAAAGATTTTAAAAATTCATAAAAAATATTTATTGTCACCTACTGTTCCCAAAATGTAGTGAGATCTATTCTAGATCACTGGCAATCTATAAACCAAATTTGGAATGAATTTAACCAATAATTTTGCTGCTACAATGTTAACAAACAAAGAAACAAGCAAACATACAAACCAAACCAGAAACAATACTCCTTGCTTCCCCTTCGAGGGGCGGGGTAATAAATCGTGAACCAAAGGTAACTGATACCAACCATTTTGTTGCAATTCCCTGAATTTAAAGTTTTAAGATGATTACTGGGGCATTAAAGACATAATATGTAACATTTCAGCATCAAACTATGTAAAACAGCTAGATTTACATGATATATTTTGTTAGTTTTTAGCAATTTCATTATATTCAATTTTCTTTATTTGCTTTATCTGCTTTTTCTTTATTCAGTTTACTTTTATAACAACTATTTACTAGGTTTAACATGTAACGGTTCAATATGTAACACTGGTGTGTATTGCAGTCTGTACTGTCATTTGTTAATGTTGGCTAACTCCATTTATAAGGTAAAGCTTTTGCTATCTTATATTACTTCTTTTCTGTCTTTTAATATAAATCACTATCATACACGTTCAAAGGAATGGCTCACACTGCAGGTTCCTTCAGTGTGTGCTGAATTTGGAAAGTCCAGTTTTTCTTACTGTGCACTTGCAACCTGGAACACTCTGCAGAACCATCTGAAACTTACCACACTTTTATCATTAGGGCCATTTAAATCCAAAATCGCATCTTATTTTACCTCCAGCTGCTCCTGTTTTCAATTCATCTTTGTCACTTTTACTTTGTAGCATTTCTGATATGTTCATTGTATGTTTCAAATGTTTTGTGTTTTGTCTCAGCTATATTGAAAATGAGGTTGCCTCCTCAATCTCTCTCCGAGTTTAAATAAAGGTTATGAAATGAAATAAAAGTAGCTAGTGTTGCACTATAGCTGCTGTACAGGAGCAGAAGGGATGGGACTCGGGAGTAAGCATGAGGACTAAGTCTTCTTCACAGAAATGAGTGTACAGGCTGTTATTATTAGCTTAGAAATAGACTTAGCTAATGTGAAAAAAACAAGTGGATTCCAGATTCCAAAACAAATTTATGAGTCTTTACTGTTGCTTCCAGCTATTTCATTAGAATGAATGACATAATTATGTAAAATTGCCTTGTCTGTCAACTTGATTTCTACCTTGATTTTATCAGCACTGGTGGTGAAAACAACTCCCAGGATCCCACACTACTTCATGTCATCTTTATTGTTGTTTTGACAGAGAGTCCCTAGTAAGAACGGTATGTTACAAAACAGTATGCCTACATTAATCCATAAAAATCTCCATGTTCCACAGTAAAAGGCCCAAAACTGTCAACATGGAGGAGAACATGGATACCAGTCCGACAGGGCCTGACTTCTACTCGTCACCGAGTTCACCAGCCAGCAGTCGAGCAAACTGGCACGACAGAGACGGAGGTGATTTTCCTGTTTTGTTTTGTTTTGTTTTCATTATTTTCCTTCCTCCTTATCTTCTTTTATTTACCTATGTGACGTTTGTTAAGCATCGTTGAAACTGAATGCAGTAACACCCGGTATCATATTCATCCCGGTCTGGTGATGTTTATTTTTCTCCTCTTGCACAAATACATCGTATTGAATGCAGGGTTGGGCAATAACTGCAGATTTCATCCTGATATTGATGTTTTGACGTAGATTTTTAATGATGAGTGTAAAACAAAAATAACCAAACTGCTGATCAAAACACTCACAATTCTAATAAAACAAATCTTTACAAGTTTTTAAGTGTTGTAGCTGTAAACAAATAAACCCTGATTGTAAAATTAAAAATGCATGCAATGATAATGATATTTATCGTCATATAAAATGAGATCATTTTGTCACCCAGTCTTGCTGGAATACCTTGCAGTTTAGAACAGAGCTCCCTTTGACTCTCAACTGTCAGAAGTCATTTGATTACAGATGAAGTACTTGTGGTTTCCCTGTACATGGACCTGTTCACCCCTCTTAAAATACATACCATGACAGAGATAGCCACAGGCATCTCCAGTCATGTAAATGTTTGAGCTACACTATGAATGGACAGTAAATCTTTATTCTGTCACACCTGTCGCTTTCACAAAAGAAACAATGGATGCGCCAATGCAGAGTATCTGTTAAGAGAACAGCCTGTTCTAACTGAACACTGTGGATATTTGTTGACCGATAAACTGAACCATATATGCTCTTAGTGTTAGTTTTTTTCTTTTTTTTTCGTCGGCTTCTTTTTTACCATATGGGACCTGCAGGGCAAATATGTTAGATAATCTCATCAGGAAATCTGGCTCTACTGTCGATCCTGTTTGAACTTGAGGGGAATTTGTCTTTACTGTACAAGACTGCTTCGAGGGGGAATTAAATATTAAAGTGAACCTAACAGGCTCACACATAAGTCTTAATGGGTCAGAAAAGAGAAAAGGTAAGGACTGCATAGAAGGGAAAGCCTGGTCCTCACGGGACAGCTTGCATGTCTCATTACTTTGTCTCCTGGTGCAGAGCAGAGTCGTCGGCCTTTTTAATTAAGGCCTCAGTGTCCCGTGTTTCCGGATCATTCTCACTCTCCGCTGACTTTTTTCCACACTCTGCCGCCCGCTCAGCCTCAGGAATCAAGCAGAACCACTGTGGTAGACAAAACGATCAGAAAAGCCACCTTTTCATCAGCAGCTGCGGCTTAAGATTTTGGTTTTATGTCCAGTTCATCTCTGATTTTTCTTCTAATATAATAAGTAGGAAGGCTGAAAGAGGGAAACACCAGTTGACATACAGGAGACAAGGCATCGGTGGTGGGATAACCACAGGCCACTGTGCATACTCTGAAATTTCATACTGTCCCCTCGCACAAGGCCTGAGACTGTTGCTCTGCGTAAACGTAGACACTTGGGGTGAGGAGAAAGGGAAAGCAGTGGGTAGGAAACTCTCCAAAGACAGCCATTATTCTGTCAGGAGCGAATAATGAAAAGTGGGGTGATATTAAACCCATATGAGGCCTCCTAAGTGCCAAGCAGTCATTTCTTGCACATGGTTGTCATTCGACAAAACCTCACCATGTAGCGAAAGAAATCCGCAGTGGGAAAGTACTGTACATTTGTAGAAGTGAAGATTCTGAGTGCATTTGTGACATTAAAATGCAATCAGACTTTTTCTTCAAACAATTAGAAGTGTTTAATTTCTCCTAATTTATTGTCCGGTTTAATTTCTCTAAAGGTTTTAACCCATAAAGACCCAAACAGCCACCGACGACCAAATTCCTTTCCTGATCTAAACTGTTTAATATCTGTTAATCCACTAAATCTATCAATACATGTAAATAATTGGTGTAGAATCCAGTTTTTCATCTTCATCTTTTCATGATAATCAGATATGATGCATTTGGACATTCAGTGGCTCCGTAGTAAACATGGAAACACCATCATCTTCTACAACATTAATTCACCAGTTAAACCCATGGAGTTGGATCAGTGGCAGTGGATGGAGACACTTGGTTTATGTTCAGTTAATGATGTCTTTGCTGGAAAAGTCACTTTTTTTTCAGTTTTCTCTGTTTTTGATATGATAACCCTCAACTTCAGTCTGAGCCTTAATGAACATCTACATAATCGGTACATTAAATATAGGAAAATACTTGATTTTTACTTAAAAATGCCAAATACAGAGGATAATATTAGAGTAAATGGTGATAAATCACTTAAGAAAGATTAAAAATTGAGAAAAAATTATTTGGGAACTGGTACAAAAGCAACACTGGGTCTTTTTGGGTTAATTAGCACATGACAGAAAAGGTTCTTCAGGAAGTATTTGGTTTTGCAGTGACATCAGTCTTTTCAACATTATTTCTCCCTCTGATACAAATATTAAAGCACTTAAGCCCGTATCCTCTTGCAACCTCAGACTGGGAAATCCCCTGAATTCCAGCCACCTTTGTCGCCCTCTCCTTCTCCCGAGATGAGTGATTTTTCCCGTCACTCGGGTGGATCCTTCCTTGTTTTGGGAAAAACAGGGGGAGTGGTGGGCCACCGCTGCAAAAATGGCCAAAAAAGGTTTATATTTAAGGGGGGAAAGAGATGGATGATTTTGAACATTATATACCCCAAGAATCTGTGACGGACCAGAAAAGCACTTGATGAATGTTCATAGAAGAAGCACAAGCATACACAGACCACTGCCTCTCGCATCTATTTGTTATCACGTTCCCTTCAGACACTGTGTCTTACCATGGAAAATTGAAAACCACACAGCCGTGACAGCAGAACATTGCTCATGAAAATGTAGAGCAGCAATAATAAGTAACTTGTAAGAGTTTTTGCACATACTTTTAGTTTATAGAACTGCTGGAATTTTGTAAACACATTTCATGTTCTCTGCTGAGCCTTCGGGATTATTCATGGGGAATTACAGTAGCTTGTCAGGCACTGTAAGGCCACGGCGAGCAGATGTTACAGTGTAACATTCAATTTAAGATTACGTGAGGGTCTTGAAATTCTTAAATCCTATTTGAGGGATCGGCGTCAGTTCACTGGGTGTTATTGTGTGCTCTGACAGGGAAAAAGTTGCATTTCCGCAGGACTCAGGATGTCGAGTGATTTGTAATAATTCCACAGATCATCAGCGATTTTGACACTGCACATTTGCCATGTTTGTAATTTGCTAAGTACATTTGTCATTGTTTATAGCGTTTCCTGAAGACAGAAGCCCCTGGATAATACTAATCCCATGCAGATCAAATTCTGCTTAATTTCAACCATAATTCATTTTTGGCACCTAATTCTTTTTACTGAAAAGTTTGATTGCACTTTTCTGTCTGCAAACTCTCATGAGAAGCAGAAGCATTAATAGAATCCATACTCAAATGTAGCATATGCTAAACATTTTATCCACAAGCCATTTTGTTTTTGTTTATTTAATTCAGATTTTTTTACAATAAAGTCCTGGAGTAGACATAATAAAGCACAGAATCGTAAAATAGAAACTATGACGAACACTTATCAAAAATTTTCAATGTAGAATCAGCAAAACAGGTTCTTTACAGTCACTTTGAAGGCATCTAATGAGATCAGCTCCTGAAGTTTAAGGTCATTTTACAACCGATTCCAAGCAAAGTGAACTTAAATGCCATTTTTCCAATTCATAACCGACATTTGAGAGTAAATCCTGAGACCACAGACAGTAAAAAGCTCATGGATGTAGATTTGCATGCATCTTATATCAGTCCTATTAAATATAGAAACAGTCTCTTATATTGACTTATCTGTAGCTCATACAAAATATATTAATGCATATATATGTACAGCCGTTACTATGGTTATTTCATAAGTGTTCCTATAAACTTATACCTTCTCGTCCACAGAGAACATTCAGTTGAGCTCAGTGTGACAGATTCTTTTTTTTTTTCTTCTTTTTATAGAACATTCCTCCTTTTACCCATCCTACTCAAAGAAACAGAAAAGTGGCAATGAAAAAATATCTGCAATTGTATATTGAAACAAAAGCTATTTGTGAAATGAATGTAAAAAAAAAATCAGCAAATACGTAATATCATCTCTTGATATCGGGGCATATTTGTCATACACTACATTTGCATATTTTAAATGACAAAGCCGCTCTTAACTCTTGGTTCTTTTCTTTAACATAGTGATTTATTTTGTGTGCTTTTATCTTGTAAAGCACCTTGTAACCTTGATTTGAAGTGCTGTGTGAATAAAGTGCTGTTTACATACTGTGTTTTATGGTTTAAAAGCTGATGTGTATTTCATGCACTAATGATGTTTACATAAAAATCTCATGTTTTGACGCTTCCCGTGCAAAGTCGTGAACACGTTTTCTGACCGTGTGTTGCCTCCCAGCAGACATGTCGTCTCCTACCATGAAGAAGCCAGAGAAGCCGCTGTTCAGCCCCACCTCCCCGCAGGACTCCTCACCACGACTCAGCACTTTCCCTCAGCCTCATCACCCGGGCTTAACAGGTGTAGGACACAGTGGTGAGTCACCGGTGACTTTAACAACCATCACCGGTTGAGATCCAGATCGACCTGTCCTCACACAACGCAGTTGAAAAATCTATGTGAATACTCCATTGAGCCCCGCAGATCAATGATGATCACTTTATCTTAACACACTGGATCTTTCTCTTGTGTTTGTGTTGCAGTTATATCGACGAGGAGCCCCCCTCCCCACTCACCCCTGCAGTTCTCAGCCTCGGCTATCTTGCCCCCGGCGCCGTCGCCCTATTTCTCGCCCACCACCATCCGCTACCCGCCCCACCTCAACCCTGGTGATCCCCTTAAGACCTACGTGCCGTCGTACGACCCGTCCAGCCCACAGAGCAGCCAGGTCAGTGCTCTTCTTTTTAATCTGTGAGGGTGGTGGTGGTAGGCGGGGGGGGACCGGTCAACTCGCAGACCGCAAGTCGGAGACTGATTTGGCGAGACTTTCATGACCTGAAGTAGTTCATCGCTATCTCGTTCTGCTCTGCTCCCATCTGACCCCCAGGAGATTAAAGATAAGATCAATTATAGCATGTGTTTTTCATTTATTCATTACCGCTTTGTTTGGTGCATTTACTAGCAGAGAAACATCGTCTTTTGCTTTTATTTTCTTTTATCGGAACGTTGCTTCAGGTCATTCTCCTTATTTATAGGAAGGACTCGAAATGGTTCAGTGACATTTTTATTAAACCCATTGCCATATTATCTAAAAAAAACACATATTACAAATCCAAAATTAGACATTTTAAGCCCACATTTTAATATCTTTTTGTCCCGGGAAGCCCTAAATGGACACATTTCTCTTGTTTTAGTAGTTGGCTGCCTGTACTTTATGTGAAGAAGTAATATTGGTCAGACACAAACCTATAATTAGAATGGTCATCATAAAAAGTTAAGTGATTAGAATAATTTACGGTGAATTCAATTACAGCTAAAGTACACCACTTTTCATTTTGTAGGCAACCCTAGTTTGAACTTTGCAAACTGCTTCATGTGACGGAAAAGTGTATATTTTGTGCTTGATGTAACGCTCATGGCAAAGGTTGTGGTGCATTCCCAGCTTTATATTTGTAGTCATGCAAAAAAAAAAAAAAAGTGACTCCATAAAAAAGTCAACTAAACTATTGCAATTGCAGTCACGTGTGACATACAAAACGGTATTAAGACGTTGTAGTAAATCATATAGCCTGGGCTTTTATACATTCTGGGTACACACTGTGGCCACTGCTGCAGAAAGAGAGAGAGAGAGAGAGAGAGAGCAGGCGTCTCTATAGATGAGAGAACCGTGTGATATTTATGTGAGTTTTATATCCCCACTGTTCTCACTGTAAACAAAGGCCTCGTAGACGGCTCCATCTCCAGAGTAAGGAGAGCGGGTGAGTAGGGAGGAGGAGGTGGAGGTGGGGAGAGGAGAGACTGTTACTCCAGAGAGAAACCGCGGGGAATGATAAAGGTTGTAAATATTTGCCGTTGCCGGGGCCCGGCTCTTGTGCAGAATTAACAGGCCCTCTGCTGGGGTGCTGGAAAAAGGAGGAGAAGAAGAAGAAGAAGTGGGGGTGGGTGGTGTTAGGGTGAGCTACCGAGGTGGGGTAGGGAAGAGTGAGCGCTACAAGAC
>JAPQRP010000012.1:13280413-13334199 GCA_037367295.1 Apogon hyalosoma | reverse complement strand
GGGAGGTGGGGGTGGGGTGGGGGTCAGTGCTACATAATGTTCAAGCGCAGTGAAAGGATGAAATAATGTCTTTTTTAAGATAAGTCACCAGTTTTCTCTGCAGGGCTGATTTCGTCTTTTTTTTTTCCTTCTTCTTTTTGGGTCTTGTGGCACTTTTACTTCCCTCCACGCACACATTTCTACTTTATGACTCACGGTGGATTATATTATGAACAACAACAACAACACCAACAAAACAATATGTAAACAGTCTCCAGTAGTGATCGTAGTTACACTGCAAGTGTGTGCAAAGGTCTATGTATGTATCTGAATGTAAGTTTTAGAGGACTTTTTGGAAACCTTTTCGGTTTTTTTATCTTTTCATTTACAGTTTAGGAGCCACAGGTGTCCATTGTGAACTGTATAGCGAAGGCCTTGATATCCCTTTTATTGATTTTAGAAAACGCCAAGCATTAGGCGATGCCTTCAAGCTGGTTACATTTGGTGCAGGGGCTAAAATTGCCACAAGATTAAAATCAGTGTAAATAATGGCTCAACTTTTTGTGATTGTTACTGTTATATCCAGCCTATACTGCTAGCAGCTGTTTTTACTGCAGTCAATTACTGGAAGTGGATATATTTCCTATGCAAAACTGTTTAAACAATAAAATGAGCTATGCTACAAAAAATGTTTGATTCTTTGTTCCTTGTCCTTTTAATGATTGAATGATTTTGACTTAAAGCCTAAGTAAAAAGGTTCCTGTTAGATTTATTTTGGGTAAAACGGACTGATTTCTGTCTCCAAGCCAGTGTTTTTAGACATTGCAGGAAAGTGCAAACTGTTCTTTGTAATTCAAACTGGCGGAAAAGAGCAACCTTTTCTCTGACCCTGCAAAACATGTACACATCAGGGTTGCATAGCTTAAACAGAGCTAAGAGTCGAAAACAAGGTTAGTGGTTCCTACAGGGGTTGAATGAGGACGGTGTCAGATCAGAGTACTATTGAACGTAAGTATTAAAGTAATTGGATTTCTTCAATTCTCAGAAGTGTGTCTGTGACAGTCTCTCCTGAAAGCAAACATTAGTTTTCATGTCCTGAAGCGATCCCATGACCCCACATACCCATGCCCCTTCGTGGTAATTCTCCGGCTAATCTACTGTAATACCCCAATCCCTGAGGAATGGGAGACAGACTATGGTGTAGTTGGACCACAGCAGAATCAAGTCTGCAGGGACTTCAGAGGGTCATATGAGGTAACATCCATCTGGGTCACTGTGTCAAGTACGTGGAGCTCTGATCTAGTAAGCCTTTCTAATAAGATTGAGGACATTGGAGGAGGCAAAAGTCAGGCTAAAACACCAATTAAGTCTCATTACGGGGCTGTGTGATGGGCTCAGGCCTGAGCCGGACTCTTGATGACAACAACAGGGAACGTCAGTGGTGCCCTCAAGACCAGGCAGCCGGTCCACAGCAGGGGCGACCCCCTAAAGGTAGACTGAGGCACTGCATGCTGCACACCAATCACAGAAAAGCCCACCTGGCCTCGGGCATAAACCAGAGTTCATTTGGCTATCATTAAAGAGGACCAACAATGTGGCACGCTGATATAAAATTACCCGATCTATAATGGTAATCATTATGCCATTTATCAAAATTGGCCAGTTGAGTCAACATCTGGCTTCAATAGGGGGCTCTAGTCGGTGAGGGTCTTGGCAGCGTCTTGTACCCTACATATTTTCCACTCTCTTTTATCAAGGCCTGCTGTCAGTGATTTGACGAAGCTAAATAGACGATGATTTGGCCCTATTATGTTTCGCAGGGCTCAAGCAAAGGAGATTTGTTGATTGCCTTTGTGTTTGTCCATTTTTTTTCTCTCTCTCCGTCTACTCTTATGGATCCAGGAGAGGTAAACGGTGCCTTGCGGTTCCTCCAACATACATCTGACTGTGTACCAAAGAGAAAGATGGAAAGGGGAAAAAGCACAGCAAGTACTCACACAAACCTGAGCGCAGAGAGGCTGGACTGGGCTGTTGGACATGAGCCAATGCCAGCACAAAGAACTCTGTCACATCCCCAAGTTTTATGGGAGGAATATAATATTCATCTTGTGTGCTGTTGGAATCAGGTAATGAATTAATCTGATCCTCTTTTGACATCAAAGTGTAATGCACTTTAGCAGGAAGTCATCTAGGCAGAATTTTAAATGGCTTGTGACTAAAGCAAAGATTGATACTGACAATGCAGGGCTCTTGACATCAGTGTAAGGAGAAAAAAAAAAAAAGATAAGATATTTTCTTCTTCAAAGCAGCCTCATATTTCCAAAAAAAACAAAAACGAAGAAGGTGAAGAGGTTTCAGTTAAATGATAAACAGGTACTAGTCAATTAAATGTATTTAAAGGATCTTGGAGGCAAAAATGCTCCTTCTTTCTGTGGAGAACTTTAGCCTTCATGAAGAAACATTCAAGACAGCCTCCCTCGTCTGTTTGTAAAAATGTAGTTGAAGAGAGCTCTGGGAATAAAAGAGGGCTGTCTGAAAACGCACTAGTCTTAAAAAGTACTTTCAGCTCTGTGTATTCCCACACACATTTGCATAAATTTCATAGTCTAACTCATGGACTGTGGCTGTAGCGTGTTATTAGTCTATCTTTAGGTGGTAGTACAGGCCGATCACACTGAGGGTTGTTGTTATCTCATTGAAAGCACCCTGGTATTACACCCAACGGATTGAGAATGGGTCTTAAGATCGTGGGATTTGTTCACATATTAAAGCATGTCTGTTTGGATGCGCAGAAAAGAAACAGGTGTTCAGTGTTTGTGTGTGTGAGAGAGGGAGAACTCATGTGTACGTCTTTGTGTTTTCCCCGGTTTGGGCCTGTGATGTTTGTGCACAAGCTAATACACACACACACACACACACACACACACACACACACATATAGTATGAGTTCATGTGTGCGTACATGTGTGTTTCTGTGTGTATGACTTGACAGAGGGGTGGGGTGTGTGTGTGGGGGTGCTTTATTGAAAAGTACTCCTCTCCTCCCCTGTTCAACATGCTGGATTAGCACCAGCAGTTTCCCATGGAGCCGTCCCTCCCAGCCCCCTGCCCATTTGCATAAGGCGCAGACAGGCGGAGATGTGACAAACAAACCTGGCACACACACCGCCGGCTGCCTCCATTACATGAACTCTTTCCCTCTTTCTCACCACAACAAGAAAGAGACGCAAGATAGAGCTGAAGCGAACCCACCTGCTTACGCTTTCCGCCACAGATGACCTGTTTCCTGAGTCCAAACTGCACAGTATAGATAAAATTAAAGACAGCGCCAGACGGGTTTGAGGCCTGTATTCCTACTGGTGATCATAGTGATTCACAAGTAAAGGAATGCAAAGGGCTAAAGGAGGTGAGAAGGGCTTTCATTGCTCTGTCATTTGGACAAAACTCCCCTGAATCAAAGTATCCTCCCCCTCGTTTTTCTCTTCCTCCAAGATGGTAATGCTCACCTTAAAACATCTTTACTGTACTGTAGCTACATAACACAGCTCTCTGCACTGCTGTCCAGCCGCCAAGTTCCTATCAAGCCTCTGATTTATGGTGCTTGATGCATTCCTTGGCCCTGGCGAGGAGGCAGTTTAGCTGAAATATGAGAAGAGATGCAGAGAACGCACTCAAAGTGAGCTTCAGTTTAGCCTTTCTCTGCAAAAATCTGCTGCAGCCTTGAAATTTTCTCCACGAAAAGAGATTTTTGTGTGTGTGTGTGTGTGTGTGTGTTTTTTTTGTATTTTTAGATGGCAAAGTATGTGAGCAATGTGGCACAGTCTGTCCGCCTCATCAGTACGTCCAGTTGGGTGATGGCTAATAGACAAACTGCACCCCAGCTGTCATGACGCCCACAAAACCTGCTTTTGTTGCTTGTGACATTGCAGCTTTCACCCTCCTAAATTACACTGGGATTAAAAACGTTAACTATGACTCCTTCCCTCTTCCTGTCCACTTACATGTAGAAAATTGCACACAGGTGTATGTAGGAAATGAGAGCAACACCTTTCCAGTAGTACTTTCGTGTAAATGGTTTTCTTGCTCGTGCACTAACTACTCGTGATCAATCATAAAGGTTTCATGTGGCTGTCGGTTGTTATTTAAGGCTTAATATGCAGTCGCTGATAAATCAGCAGATAAGCAAAAACAGACATTTTGCAAAAAGGGAAAAGTCTGCACGTTCACTGTGTGCTGCTTTGCTTTGTCTGCTCACCAAGTTACAACAGTGTGATTACATGCTTTATTAAGTGCTGAAGTGCTCTGCCTGAGTAAAAGCAGATGTCACCACAAGGTCTGTCACTGAGTCTGGATCGGGGTGCCTGTGGTCAGTGTCTCAGCCCGCCTGGAGCTCCCTGTGGTTTCCCATCAATTCAGCACACAAAATCATCACCAGACAAAGTGGGTAAAAATACAGACCAGGACAGCTTCTTCTTTTTTTTTCTCCATTTAAATAACTTCGTTTCTATTCCTCTGAACGTACGTAATATTAAAATCATACAAGCGGATCATATAAAGGGGAAGACAGAATCAGGTGGCAGGCAAAGTGAAGTTATATGCAATCGTAACTGCCTGATTTCTTTATTTCTGCTTTTATTTTTGCGTGCTGCATCCCTGTCAGCTCCAAAAATACATAAGTCTGACCTCTGACCTCTGTGTGGAGCGACAGTTGAATAGTGTTTTACAAGTACTTCAACTCTACTTAAGTACACATTTGTGGCATTTTCCATTATATGCAACTTTTCGACTTCACCACTGTATCTGAGAGGTAAATATTGTACTTTTTACTTCACTGACAGCTTTATTTACCTTTCTGATTCCTGTTTCTTTTCTTTTTTATCCCCTTCTAATCTAGAGAAACACAGTTATCTCTAAATGCCTTAGTGAAAGTGGGGTTTTTTTGTTTTTTTTGGTGGATTGACAATATTCCCCTACTTCTTAAGCTAAATAAATCATGCTACGAATGTGATCTGTAGACTATGATTCATTGTTGTAGTTGGAGCCCATAGTTCCCAGTCTGGGGTTCAGGATCCCCTCAGGGGGTCCCTAAAGATCACAAGAGGGGACACACAAGGCTTTGTCTGCTCTGACGCTGAGAGGGTGGAAAAATTAGATTTGCACATTAAAGAAAATCATAATAACACACTTAATGGATGATCAACAGTCTTATATAAAACTATTTAAGAAGGTATTTCGTGGTTCTCATTCAGAACCATACAGTTAAAAGACCACACCTCGGTCATACTTATTTATTTGCGGCTTATTTTACTGGAACAGATACATGGGCTTAGATAAACTGACAACAGTGAATGCTAATTTATGACATTTGTCCTTTGAAGAGCTTTTACAGGATCAAAAATGTAAAAAAAAAAAAAAAAAAAAAGTTACAGAAATACAGAAAACATTGCAATGCTCAATAAAACTGATTCCAACAGGATAGCAAGAATACACATTTAAACAGATTACTGTAAAATTATACATGAGTACAGGTTTGTTGCTGGATAATCCATGATTTATTGTGTCCCTTAATCAGTCATCAGGTTCAGTAGCAGCGACATCCACAATTTTCCACTTGGAGTGTCACTATTTTATACCTAATAGCCAATTTTTTTCAAGCACTTGTAGTTATTACCAAAAGAAAAGAAATATATCATCCAGACACATACACTTAATACATATGAGCATATAAATGTGTCTGGAAAAAGTACACATATACAGTACTGTATATTCACAGATCCACAAATATAAATTTACTCATTTCTGTGTAAGTAAAATGTAAATTATTTGCAATAAATTACCTAATGTGCTTACAAGAAGCATCAAGTGAAGGCAACTTTGATAAAATGAAGAGGAAAAGAAGATACTGTTGCCCATTAAGTTGGAATAATTAGATTTTTAGACACATCCCTCTTTTTATTCCTATTTATTTCCATTTCTGATTAATAATCACTTTTGACCTGGTTCAGTGATTACATACTGAGTCCCAGTTACACTTAATCAAGAATAAATCACATTATCACAATCATTTCATGAGAAGAGGTAAAAAAATAAAACAAAAAACATTTTATTCCAACTTTCTGGGCATCCATGTTTAAATAATTAACATTCATTTTATTAATAAGAACTGGAAAACTCTATTATTTTGGTGTATGTGTGAGTTTTGTGAGTAGGGAACTCTATCCACTGATGTCTAAGGAAAAAATGAGCTACGTCATTAACAGTTTACACTAAAATTAGAGCCTGGTTATATTACTAACACAATTCAGAATACGTTAAGGTGGAGATGTAAACTTTGCAGCCTTTGTATCATTTTTTACCAGTTTGTTGGATAAAAACATTGTAAAATACTGGTTTATAACAACCCATGGCTGAGTTTGCCCATATTTGACCCGGTGCAGAGTTACAGACGTACCACAAATTGTATTATCTTTAACTCAACAGTTTTTAGAACAGCACTAAACACAAGCAGCAGTAAAATGTCATGTACACACTACTGCAGTAGTAATATGAATCCACAGACACTGTATATAATTTTAAAAAAAGCACTGACAGACACCATTTTACAGCAAGTTTTACTTTTCATTGTAAAAGTATATGGTCCAGAAAACACTTTTACTGTGCGATATCCGTACTTTTACTGTGGACCTGAATACAACTGTACATTTTATCATATTATGTTAAAATAGAAAGAAAGAAAGGAAAGAAATTAACACTTTTGGGGTTGTATATAGCAAATGACACAAACACAACTGACTTTTCCACTGTCAAAACACTTGGGTCTAAAGGGACATTTTCATCTTGTATTACCTATGGCATGATTTTCTGTTGTGAATTTTACCTCCTTTTATTCATTTTTTCCACGCCATCTCATCACTTCCATTTTTGTGTATCTTTTACATCTTTAACATCATCTTTATCTTGTGGCTTTCGCATCATTTTATGTTTTATGTCTCTTTTACATAGTTTTCCTCTTGTAACATCATTTTCATCTTGTTGCACCTTTTGTGTTGTTTTTGCAGTGTTGTATCTCTTCTGACACTTTCATATTGTTGCATCATGTTTATCTTTATTTTGATTCATAGTTTGCATTATTTTTGCTGTTCATTCATTCATTTTCTTTATCCTCACTAGGGTCACGGGGGTCGCTGGAGCCTATCCCAGCTACGTATGGGTGAAGGCAGGGTACATCCTGGACATGTCACCAGTTCATTGCAGGGCTGACATATAGAGACAAACAAACACACTCACATTCACACCTATGGGCAGTTTAGATTAACCCATTAACCCATCAGTGCATGTGTTTGGAGAGAACCCACGCAGACACAGGGAGAACATGTAAACTCCACACAGAAAAGTTCCACCCCCATCGACTGGTGTTGGAATCAAACCCAGGACCTTCTTGCTGTGAGGTTTTTTGTTTGTTTGTTTGTTTTTGTACATAATTTCCATCATTGTGCATCTTCTGTATGATTTTTCGTGTCTTTTACATCGTTTCATCTTGTTGTGCCTTTTGCATCACTTCCTGTTGTCTTCATTGTTTCATCTTATTTTGTCTTTTAGGACCGAGGCATTTCCTCTGCATTTCACATGGCTTTGGTGAAATCGACACATACAAACTTCTCTTCTTCTATTGGATTCTTCTGTTGTATTTTTTCACATTTCATATTATTAAGTATTTTACTTTGACGACTGGTGACCCAAAGTTTGGGAGGGCAGAGACATGTGCTCATTCCTTTCATGAGAAATGATAGATGCAGTATATGCCAACACAATGCCTCTCTGATGATTTGAATACAAAAAGAGCAACGGCATCTGAACTCTCCAACATCAATAAATACACGTTAACACTCATAATATAAGTGGAAATCCCCCTTTAATCTGACTTTTCACCATATGTGCCCCTTGTGTTTCTTAACACAAGGAGGAAACAATGCTTAGAATTTCCCCACCATAGTATTAATTAGTCATTGCACATCTGTAAGTGTGTATGCCCATTTTGGTGCCTGTTATGTTTGTGTTGAAATGGTGCTGTGGCACTTTGGCACCTGCGCTACATTATAAACGTAAAGGCCTGGATAATAAGCTGCAGGTGCACTCCTGGCAAACAGGGAAGAGATGAGGGGGTGGCAGTGATAGCGTGTATATGTGTTCTTGTATGTTGGGGGTTAACTTGCTGTTGCTGGTTGGCATTCTCCATTAGTGGGTAAAAGACGTCAACTCAGCTCCTATACATCGCTCTGTACGCGTTCTAACAATGCGTCTTTCAGGAAACTGGCATGCAAGTTTATTAACAAAGAGGCAAACTCTTTTGTCCGTCAACAAAACCACCTCGCACACATTTCTATGGCATTGTCAATAATTATTGATGTTAATTGCCGTGATGATTAGGGTAATTTCTTTATAGCTGTGTTGGCAGGTATGCAAAGTAAAGATGGGCTGACGGAACAGACCACAGGAGGGGCTTCTCTCATTGACAGCATAGAGTCGAAGTGACAGCCAATAAGGAGGCAATCTACTTCATGAAAATCTAATTAGGTGATGAATGGAGCAATATATGGACTGTGGCACAGTAATATTGCACTCCCACCTGTGAAAATACTAGCAGGAATAATTGTTTATGTTGGGGGAGGCTACTTTATTTCTATAATGCATGCAGAAGTGGTAGTATCTTAGCTGTTCTCCATAAACATCTGCCTTGTGAATGCACACAGACATATGCTGCTTCTTATTCTACAAAGACATCACTCCTGCAGCACATTTTATCTGAACTGTTTCTCCAGTTTGCAAGCTCAACAAAATTACCTCCACGCTTGAAAACAAAGTTGAAAACCTCCCAAAATCCTTTCCACAGTTTTTTTTTTTTTATTCCGCAAGATTGATGAGTAAAATTCACATCATTATAGCCTTCGAATCCCTCACCTGCTTAACATTTACTGTACTTTCTGCCGAAGCCCTGCTATACTCTGTTAATGGCTTCCAGACTTCATCTTGGCTGAAGCCCGGCGTCGTGATTGAGCGCGAATTCTCTCCTCTGTAGTTCGGATCTGTGACCCACCTCTGCTAAGCGATGTTTGTGTGTCTAAAGTAAAACTAATACAGTGTGGTTGGTTTCAGACGTTGTGAACACTTTTTAGATCAGAGCCTTTCAGCTAAAACAGACACCATGACACCAGTGAGCAGGATATCACATATTCGTCATCTGCATCACATTTAAAACCTTTTTTTTTTTTACTTTCAGGATCAAGCATTTTGGTGCTCCTAATGGTTTTCTGCATTGCATTTTCCTGTGCAACTGTTTGCAACTTAACAGAAACAAAGAGCACCAGCCATGAGCCTACCTGAAACAGGCTGTCTGGTTGTGAAGCATATCAAAATGACAAATCTGAAATCCTTGGTTTAGAAGTAAGGTAGTGAGGCAGCATACAACATATGGCGCTCTGTGTTCGAATCTGGCAACAGGCAACGGATTAACAATGAAGATTTCCTCTAAATGAAACAAAAAAGGACCATCATTAAAAGGGCTGCAAGTGTAACCTTCACTTTCATGTGCCCATGGGAGTGAGCAAGACAAGAGACAGGGACTTTTTGATTCTTTTGGCTGCATGCGGAGAGAGACTGAACATGCATTGAGCTCTAAGAACGTCTCATCCACACTTTCCCATATGGCATATGGATCTGGGTGCGGATCGAAGGATGAGACAAAAAATAATAATAATAATTAAAAAAAAACCTCCCATATGTTTGTCTGTTTCTCTTCATTAGCTTGCAGTCAAAGAGAAGTACCTTCTCAGCAGCTTGATTGAAATGAACGCTGTTAAAAATGTCATAACGGACGCAGCTCATTTACACAAGGACTTGACATCACAAACGTGAATGTTCCCAGAAGTATTTAGACTGTGCAATATGAAATAGGCTCAATTATACACAACAAAAAGTTAGATCCATTCACCTTTATGTTCCTTCTCCTGCTTGTTGCAGTTTTTAGAAGCATCACTCTGAGCAAACAGAATAACAAGCTTGACATAATCTTGAGAATTTTGCCTGCAGAAAACATCTTAGTGCAGATGATTCCCTGGCCCTCATACATATTCTGAATAGAATTGCTGTAGATACCTTAAATTGAATTATGTGCCAGGACTTGTAGCGTTTTAAAATTCTTCCATGCACCTCTAGCATACCACGTTGTCCAGATTTTGAAGAGTAAATAACCGCTGTGGGTTTTTAAGTTAAAAGGCCCAAAACTTTAGGATTCCACATATTTCCAAGCCAGCTACTTAAGTTCAATCCACTAATGGTGCAGCTCCTTTCCCACCACAGTGAACCCTCCCTCTGCTAGCCACCAAGTCTGTACAAAGTACCCATTGTACCACTGCCCTCATTCTTCCAACACCACCAACACCCTTTTAAGAATTTCCCTATCCCCACCTCTGCTAGCCTAAACCTACGATTAGTTATACATCTACATTTAAGAATATATATTTTTGATTTATTACACATAATGACTTGTCAAAACAGCACTTATTAGAGTCATAAAACTGCGCCTGACCTCATTATCTTGATAAAGCACTTAAAAGCTACCTGAGGTGTTAATGCACTGCAATTTTCAATCGATGTGACTTCTTTGTCCTTGAATTTTCTGTTGATTAAGTTTTTTTTTTTTTACTTAATATTTTTTGTTTATCTGGCCTGTTAAAGCAACAACAACCCCCCCCCCAAACATTTCAAAAAAAGTGGTATCAGGTTTGCAATCGGATGTGTGTCTGTCATTGAGCGTTAACGTTTCAATGTATGTTTCACCAAATTAGATCCAGGAAATTGCAGCATCCTAAACCGATTTAGTTCTGACAGCTTTTCCGTGTGTTGAAAAGCACGTGCAATATTTCCTATCACTCAGGCAGCATCAATTTGTACGCTGGCATCTCCTTGACAGTTTTTGCGCAGGACGGGGATAAATCTGCTGTTACCTTGAAGAAGGTGTTGACACCGGGCCCGGCACCAATGAATTGCACTGTTGCCTCAATTAGCCGCTCAGGATCTTGTGTCAGAGCCATGAGGACAAGGGGGCGATGTGATACCCTGCAGCCGTGGCTCTGTCACCTACCTGTGGCCCCATAGTGTGTCTTAACATATCATATGCCTGCCCGCACTCACACATACAAGCTCCCAGCTCTTTTTACATAGATTCATCAGAAACACAGCCTCGGGGGCCTCTGCAGGTCCTCAACTCCTCCTCGAGTTAGGAAAGCACCTCTCTAACCGTGGCCAGGCCTGACGGGGGAAAGACGTTACAACTGATCTGATGTCAGATAGTCTCTGGAAACTAGTTGCTGCCAGGAGGATTAAGGTTAAGGAGCATTCTGGTGCTAGATGTGTGCTTAGGGGCATCTTGTAACTCGGAGGAAGTAATGCCGGCAGAAGGGGGCGAGTGTACCTCCCTGTTACCCCCTAGCCACCCTCCTCCAACTGCCATCTGATGTGAGGTAACATGTGAGGGCGAGCTTCCATCTGTCCACGGTATACACTAGCAGAAGGTGCAGCTAATGAGGCTTGATTTGCTGCTGCACCTGCCTCCAATCTGGGGGGTGGTGGTAGTGGTGGTGGTTGTGTGTTTGTGTGTGAGTGCGAGTGTATCGGGGATGCTCAATCCCACCAGCCTCTCCTCCTCCACCTCCTCCTCCACCCGCCCCCTCTCCCCCTCAAGGTGTAATCATTGGTTAGCTTGTATGGGAGCGCCTGCAGGTTGATGGACCCTGGGAATTCATTAGGAAGTAGGTGAGGCCTTGGGTTGAAAGGGCCTTTTGACCTGAATCCAAACACCCTCACATTACAAAGCAGAGGACGATTCAAAGGGAGAGGGGAGGCAGCCAACTTGTCGATGCATCTTCACTGCTAGCATATTGTTAAAAGGAAACATTTTCATGCTGGTGTTGTAGTTTCAGTTGCTTTTTTGGGGTTTTTCTTCCCCCCCCCAAAGTGGACTGCAGAACCATGTGAGGGAAAAGTCGTCGCATCTGAATCAGTTTTTCAAGATGCGTTTCAAACCAGATCTTCTTTAGTCGCTGAAGATGACGTTGTTTTCTTCCAGATGGTCTGAAGGGGAGGTGTTATGTCCACATGTTAAATGTAGCATGTTTATCCCAGTTCTCTGTTCGCTGTCACATATACTATTTGACACAAGAGCTCTTCAGGGGCCAGTTATTCCAGGCCATTGAATCCAGATCAAAACCAGCTTGTGTTTTGTGTGACTCCCCTTTTCTTCACAATCAGTCCCAACCTTACTGCTTCTGGAACTGAGACGGAAGGCAAATCCTCACCACAGCTCTGCATTATAAGCCACAAATATGACCAAATCTCTTAAGACGCATAATAGCCAGCCAGTCTTCACAAAACATGACATCCCAACAGTGTGTGTTCGAGTTTGAAATTAAGAAAAAAGAAAAAAAAACACTGAATTTGTACATAGAGGAACAGCTAAAGAAAACCTTTATCCATGTGGTTTGGTGCAAGAATTTGGGGGGGAAAAGGGGAAGAAAAGGAAACAAAAGAGAAAGGACCCATCGCCCCAAGACAGTACTTATAAGTGGTTGCAAAGCTAACATTGTGAAACCTTCTTTGTAAGATGTGTGAGTAATCCACAGGGTGATGTCATTGCTGACAAAAGCTGTGTGCCACTCTAGATTATTTTCAAATTAGCTGCTCCATTCAGAAAGAACGTCTATATGTGGAGGCCCAAATTAACGCCTGCATATTAACCACTGACCTGAGCAGAATGTTAATACTAATACATATTCACATTTCCTTTTAGATCATGTTGTTAAACCTCAGAATAGATGTCTTAACCCTTTAATGGTCTGTGATACATTGGAGAGATGTTCTAATATTCTGCACACAAGAAAAGAGGGATGATTAGGCTTTAGATGCTCAAACTAACCAGGATGTCTTCTAAAAAAAAATGTCAAACTCAACCTGATATAGTCGTCTTTACTGTTCAGTTTTAGAATCCACTAGATGTAAATTTGTCTTTCCATTCACCGTATCACAGGAACTTAAGACTAGAGAACTTTAAGTGGAATATTCACAGTTAAATATATTTCTCCCAGTTTTATATTATTATTGTTATTTTTCTGTTTTCAGTGAAATTAAAAAAACAAAACATTCATCATTGTTAATGATTAAATAAAATAGTTCCACTACATATATATGCAGAGAAAGTATGATTTTTTAAAAATTAATTAATTAATTTATATTTTTATTACTATTACTTTATTCAAAGATTCAAGATACAAAGTTTGACTGGATACACAGAGAATTAAGATAGCATTTCTCTCTCACCTTGTTAAATGCAATGCATTAAAAAAAGAAAGGAAGGAAAAAAGAGGTCAAATTAGAATAAGAATAAATAAGTGGTATAAAGAATAAACAGTCATAGAATATATTGTGTATCAATCTATTGACAGTAGCAGCAATAGTGGAATACAGAAAAATCTGTCTATCTAATCTATTTTAAAACACTGTATACCAACAGTCACATTATTTCCATTTATGCTATGCTAGTCTAGAACTAAGCTAATAAGTGAAATAGACCATTTGCTACAAAATTAAAATATTTTTTTTGTTCATTATTGCTGCATTCAGTAATTTTATTATATGTTGAAATAAGCCCATAGTTTTAAATATCCCATGATAAAATGTACCTTTTTTATGGTAAAAGTTTTCATAATAATAGCTGAAAGAATTCTTTACCCAGCATTGAAATGAACATTTCTGATAAAGGTAGTAAAGGTAAGTTATGCTAATTAATGTATTTTAAATTGATATTTTGCAATGAAATAAAAGCAATTCCAGTATTTTATTGCTGTCAATGATAAAATAAGACAACTTGATTACATACGTTATAAAAGTTTCATTTTTACCATCTTAAAATATGCTTCACCAAATAGCTGAATGCCCATGTATGCTAAGCGAGCCTAAAGCTAAGCTAATATAAGTAAAATAGACCATTTGCTGCAAAATAAAAACGCATTTTTTTCTTCATTATTGTCACATTCAGTGCTTTTATGTTAATACTATACATTGAAATCAGCCCATAGGGTTAATTAAAATTAGTGTTTAAAAAGCATACATGTTTGCTGAAAGCATTGTTTCGCTACACCGAAGTGGACTCATGGTAAAGGTACTAAAGGTAAGTTATGCTAACTAATAGGATTAAAATGGATATTTTGCAATGGAATAAAAACACTGGTAATTCATTGCTGTTAAAGATAAGATAAAATAATCCCACTGCTTATATATATGTTGAGAAAGTATGATTTTTATCATCTTAAAACATGCTTTAGCAAATAACTGAATGTCCATGCATGCTAAGCTATCCCAAAGCAAAGCTAATATAAGAAAAATAGACTGTTTTCTACATAATAGCACACACTGAACATGCATTGTGTTGTGTGTGTTACACTGTATCCCAAATGGTGTAATTAACTTTTTAGAGTAAAAATATTCCACCTATTTTCTGAAAGATTTCTTTACTCTTGAACAGTTGAGTTAGCCTTCTATTAGCCTGTTAAAAGTAATGAAGTTAAGCTAACGTAAAACACAACAACAGTAAAATTGACAATTTGCGATGAAATAAAACTCCTCTGGTCATTTATTGCTGTTAATGAGAGTAAAACAATTTTGTTGTATATATGCTGAAATAATGTGACTCAACATCTTAAAACAAGCTTTACTAAACAGTTGAATTGCCCTTTTATGCTAAGCGAGCCTAAAGCTAAGCTAAGCTAAGACTTTTTATTGTACATTATAGTCACATCACGTAAGGTATTTTTATATTGTATATTGAAATAAGTATAGAGCATTAAGTGTCTCAAATGGTTAACCTGGCAAATTATAGTAAAAGTAGAGAAGCAAAGATAATATATTTGTAATTTATTATGAAAAAAGTTACTTGTGCATATCCACTGTTGTTAACATATATTTAAGGAATTTCACCATGTTTTTAAAGTTGCATGAATTCCATTGCACAAAAGTGATACTAACACATTAATATGGTTATGATTGTTTTCTTTCTGCTTGTAGATACAGATGGAAGATGGAAGCTACAGTAAGAAGACACTTTTACCATGGAAGGTAGAGACCTATATTTTAAGAAAGTATTGTTCGATCTTGCTCCCGTTGCCTCTATGTTGGCAGAGACAGTAAGGGGTTAAGGAAGAAATTTCCATCACAAAGCTCTTTGGCACCCTGGCTAATTTTGGATGATGCAGTGAATCATTACTTCATTAAAAAACTAAAAATTCAGGTCTCATACGCACATGCTATAGCATCACTGCACATGCTGTATGCTTGACCATATTATTCATCAGCATCTGGATGGAAAAACATATGCAGCATCTCACTTTAGGCTACACCTTATGATTTCATGAATATGTTAAGGTTATTTTTTTGGTCCAAATGGCTCAGTTTTTAAAATTAGTTGTACTACACTATCTGACCTGACAGCAAAATGATACAATATCTATACATAATATGTGTGTGACTGTCGCCTCACAGCCCTGAAGTCACTTCCTAAATTGCATTTTCATCTCATCTCTCACTCCTCTCTGGATTTTAGATGTCAAATTCTAAGAGCTGGTATAAATCAGAGCTTCGTCACCAATCAAATCAAATGCTGAGGGATAAATCCATGGCCTGTGTTGAAATTATGTGCCAGTTCCATGGGAAAAGAGTTAATGCTACGAAGCTGAGAATGCTGATCATCCCATTGGGCTCATTTGTTTACTTTCAAAGTCCCTCTTTTGTGGGTTTGGAATTGGAGCAGTGTTTGTGCTTGCTTTGGCCAAGAGGGAAATCACTTGAGATGTGATTAAGAAAATGGATACTGCCCTCTTCTGGCGGAAGCAATGATCGCTTCAATGTGAATCCACAACAGTTACACTAGTACTACAGTAATCACTGCAATACAAAACCGCTGCTACACAGCTGAGTACATGATGTGGAATCTGTAATCACTCTATTTCTCCATCAGAAAGTAGATATTCATAGAAGGTAATATGATACACTAAACATACATCTCTGCTTTTTTGCAAATTTTTCTCCATATATGTATCACTTAAACATCTTCTGATACAGTTCTTTTAACCTCCTGAAACCCAGGAAAGTGAATGTTTTTTTTGTTTTTAACATCAAATAATTGCCTTGATTGGAAACAGCAGGATGCAACAGTCTTTTCAGATACATTTTTTTAATGGAATGTCCTTTGCACTGGACAGGGTTTTTTTTTTTTTAAAGTAAAAGTGTGAAACTCTGGTCCCCTACAGAGGACAAAAATGCATTACTGGGTCTCAGGAGGTTAATATTCAGCACACCAGAAGTAATAATTTCTAATAAGGCTCTATGTGTTGAAATTAAAGCAAAATTAACATTTGTTAAACTGTTTACCAGTCAGGCCATTGTGCTCTGACCAGGCAATTGTCAAGTCATTTTTACGACCGGTACAAGTCATTTATTATAACATTGTATAAATCCCATATGTTTCCTGTGCTCGTCTCTTGTGTGTAATGGTGCTTCATCCTTGTAGCTGACGTGGGTCAGATCTTCAGGCAGGTGGTTTGGAAATGGACGGCAGATGGGCTGAGTATGCTACCACTGACTCTGTGAAGTTCTCTCTTCAGTTTTAAGCTGCACCGATGGGCCCTTGAATTATTACCGGGCCCCCCATTCATAATTAGCCCAGGCCTGGTGGGGACCAAAGCTGCACTAATGATGCCTTTGTTGCTGCTGATCTACGCCGCACAATCAACAAGAGAGAACGTATGACTGGGAGAGGCAGTCCCACATCGAGCGATAACGTGCCTTTAGGGCAGCCTCTCTAAAACAATCATGCACGGTTTCAGCTCTCCCCTCCTTAAAGATGAGTGTTCACATGGGGCGTGAGACTTTGTGTGTGTGTGGGAGTGTGTGTGAGAGGAAAAGAAGTGTGTAGGTCCTCAGATATGCCATTCCCACAGGCAATATATATAGCTATTTGATTTCATAAGCCTTCCAGCAGCATTGTATGTTAAAGATCCTTCAATCCTTCACACAGTATTGAGTGTACTTTAATATGCTTTTCATTTATAATTTTTAATGCACTTCAGCTTTAAACTTCTAGCCTTTTTATGGCCCTTTAATGGCTTTTTTTTTAAACTACAGAGTTATTTAGAAAATCCTTTCCCATGAGGATAGCGATTGAAATATCCGATTGTATAGGTAATAATAGTCCTGACAGGTTGCTAAATAGGGAGTTTTTGTCAATAACTTAAAGATATCACAAGCTAGACATGACAGTGTGGATAATTATATTTAATGTAATCATTCTTGTACTGTATAGAAATATAAAAGCCATTTTCAGTGAGATTTATCTTGATAGTAAAAAGTGTCCTTCAGCTTCATAGGATGTCTACAGATGAGAAAACTCAGCTGCTAGAGTCAGACGTCGATGGTAGTTCTGCATTTCAGGTGATTATGTTTCACTGAAATGTTTTCTAATCTTATAATTTGTCTAAATCATTTAATGGAAGTTGAGCCTAGCAGTGTGAAGAGAATATAATTGCTTGAAACTCCAAATATCAAAAACGATATGAAGGTCATTTTGAGTAAGTGGTTTAGTTATACCCGATGTTTTGTCTCTTTTCTTCTTTTTTTTTTTTCTTTTTTTTTTACCACTTTTCAATACAGCGAACTCGTTCATCCTACTTCCTCTCTCTGCCAGCTCAGTTTCAGCTGCCCACTTCACCCATCCCATTTAAAATGCTAAAAACAACCCACTCCCACTCAGGAGCGCACACACTAGAAAAGATCATTGAAAGGTCTTAGATAATTTCTTACTTTCTTCCCCTGCTACTCTTCCTATATCTGGGAGACAGCGGGGATGTGAAGAGAAAAAACGATGGCTCCCTTTCTCAAATTTAGGAGGTCGTTTGACGTTAATGCCAAATGAAGTTTCTTGTGTGTCCACATTAATATTTCAAATAAGAGACAATCGTATTTTCCTTGAGAGGATGCACTTGAACATTGCTTGAGCCTCCTCCACCGACTGGATTTTCTTGGCAGCTTCTGTTGTCGTTTCTGCCATTGGGAGAGCTTGGCAACATGGTGGCTCCAGCATCTGTTTTTGGCTCACAGTGGCAAGGAGGAGCTAGAGGAGGGAAAGGATTTATTTGACACTTTTGGGATATCCCTACCAAATATTCTTCAGATATGAAGCTTCTAATGACTCTTGATGCACATGCAACAGAGAAGCTTGTTTTTTTGAGTTTAGTACAAAAATAAAGATCCAGTGGGAAGTCCAGGGTGTTAAGATATGCATTAATCTTAGAGAAGGTGGATTCTGAAGTCCAGAATCTTGGCCTTTTTTCAAATTAGAGTGTATTTGTGCATTTATTAGTGTGCATTGACAGCCTGTGTTAAACAACTGCTCTCCGCCCACTGGTTAAATCCAGGTCTAGATCTGGAAGAGAAACTAAAGAAAAAAAAACACTTTCCCTGATTGCTTTCAATTTTGTTCTTTCTTGTAGTCAAACAAGCAACTTGAGTAATGTTGGCTTTTACAAGGAATTCAATGGTAATTAGTTTTAGGTATGTAGACTGAGATGGTTCATGCAGCCTTCAATTAAATTACAACAAAATTCTTAAGTTTGCATACATATCCAGAGGGATCATATCATGCATATGCTTTATTTTGTTAATTACTCAAAGCAAATATCTTTAATGGATGTGTTTTAACTTGAAACTTGAGATACTGTATTTTTCCTATCAGATCAAACAATATAAGGCAGATTATTGACAACTGTTTCATAAGTGTCATGTTAATGTCAGCTTGGCAAGTTTCCAAAGATCGAATAATTCAGCCTTTTGGCACACATCCTTTTTTAAAAACATGGTTGTTAAGATAATGTTACAGTTGTGTGAACCCTGTGATATTAACAATGTGTGAGTAGCATGGCTCAATGATTACATTGAAGCTAAGATGCAGGAAGTCTGTTGTGAAGAAGCCCTTTATGGGTTTTGGCATCTTGGAAAGACTGTTTCCAGGCAATTGTTCAAAACTGTTATTTCGTAGATCTAAGCATGAGTGCTTATTGATGCAATGAACTGTTTCAAAGAGATCACCGCATTTGTAAAGTATAAGTGAAAGCTCAAAAACAGCTGCATTATCATCCCATAGAGACAACCTGATTGTTTTAGATGTGTTATCTCCTTTGACATTTGCTAAAACACAAATTAGCCCCTCATGAGGACATCTCTGAAATATTTTGAAGTAAGTGAACACTTTTCAGGTAAATTATGTATCCCAAAATTTGCTCCTCTTCCTCTTGTCTGCAAATCACATTTAACTAGTTAGGAGAATAAGTCTTGTTTAAAGGATGTGAAAATTCGTAATGTGAAATGTGGTTTCCTCTTGTTTCCGGACATACTTTCAAGACAAGCATAGGGCACACAGCCACTCCTGTACCTAGTAGATTAGACTTCTCCACTTCTTCCTGTTTCATTCCATCCAGGTGCATACTGGGAACGTTGCCATGTATATCCCTTGGTGCACAACAGTACAGCGCAGCTGTGGAAGCCACCTAAATTTGATTCCTCTCGTTGTAGCCTAGCAACGGTGGGTATTAGCGCACACAAGCTGGATGGGTGCAGAGCCGGTGCCAGAGGCAGGATGGGCGCCTGGTTGCAGCTCATTGGCAGATGACATTGAGTGAAAGCTGGCATTCTGAGATTAGAGGATCAGATGCTCACAGCTCTCTATGCAGGAAGTAGTATGAAATGTAAAATCAATGCCAGGAGGGCATGACAGGTTCTTTACACTTGACGTACAGATATACACAGATATGCCATACATAATATTGTTATACAGCCTAAAACCCACATTACAACAACTCTGCTTTAATTTGTTGGTATACATCACTTGAACTGTAATTTGTTTTTTGCAACAATCCAGTATCTCAAATGAAAATGCAATATTTGCTGATGTAAAACAAACCAAAAGACCATTTTAAAACATGCTTATCAGATCTTGGCTCCCAACTCAGATAAGGAAAGTGGTCCAGGATTTGAGCAGATGCACTGGCGTCTTTCCAGCAGGCAGATATTCCTAATGTGACCTTTACTATTGATTTACTACTTTGAATAAATAAGCCACTGTTTAGACTTGCAGTTGAAAGTTAGTGCAGGGGGCATCAGTGATCTAAAAGGTGTGAATGGATATTGGAGGTTTGGATCCAGTGCAGGACCTTTGTCACATCGCCATGCTCTTTCATGTAATATCCAGTGAAATTCTGTCCACCCAAAAAACAAAAACCTCAGGACAGTACAGTCAAACAATACACCTCTTGTGGATTTAAAGCACAAACCAGTCGTATTCCCAGTGGCTTGAGGCTGTGAGTGGGGGAGGATTGAAGGCATTGGCAGCTACGCTAGCTTCTGTTTGTTAGAATACCAGATGCCTCACACCACATGCTTCAACCACTTTGATTTCATCTCTGTGCAGTTGTTGATCAAATCTGTCTCTGTTTGACGCAACCTGCCTCCCGTCTCTCTCATAACTTTCATCTTTTCCAAGCTGGGCAGGCGGGCGGCCGCGGCTGTCTTGAGATGTCACCCGGTGACGTGCAGTGTCCATCTGGTATATGTTGCAATGGAGCTGGATGAATGAATGGCCGGCCTCCTTTATGATTCTCAGCAGTGGTGCTGTCCAACTTTGATTCCCCAGTTATTAGGGAATTGAATTCCCTACTGAGGCGATGTCCAGAGGAGAGGAAGAGAAGAAGACACACAAAAAGAGTGTGAAATCTGTGGCAGTGCTTCAGAACATACTGTACAGCCCACTACTGTTCTCTTCCTGGAGCCTGTTGTTTCTATGTGTATCTGTAAACACATTTACAGCCCAGGCCTCTGCATAAGAAATGTAAAGGTGAATTGTGTTCACTGGTCCCTTCAGTGTGGGTAAGAGAACTTACTGTCAAGTTTCCCCTTTTGGATGAGATCAGTGTATCTATTAAATGACCTGAGACTTTTATTTTGACAAGTTCAGTTGTATGAGGATCAGCCAATTAGTGAAAAATCTTAAATAGCAAAACACAGAAAAACGTAGTAAATGTGTATTATTAATAGATGTAAATGACCATTAATGTAAATAGGTGAAGGAAAATACACATTTGGAAATATCACACACAATACTTTATTTATCTGTTGACTGCTAAGAATAAGAAAATGGGATGACACTCTCCCTAGTGACAGTTTTTGGTTTGTGTGTTCTAGAGAGTGGTGGAAACATGGCAGACTTGATGGAAGATCAGCTCCCTCTGTAGAGAGAAGCTCATTCTAAGGTTGTAGGATAATTTTCATTTTCAGATGATTAGACACTAAAAGAAAAAACACCTTTATGAAAACTAAAGCTTACTCATAAGTAGACCACTGTGATGTGGTCTTACAATCAGTTATGACCTTCTTCCTCGGAGGATCTTGTTGGAGCCATACTGCAGTTACTTCTGGCAGTTGTAATGGATATCTTCTTCTCTTGGTTGAGTTATATGTTATACTATGGATTGTCTTAACCTTATATGTAGCTGCTGCAAATTATATTGCTGTTTCAAAATGTTTTTGTTCATCTACAGTGAAGTTGGAAAAATGTCATTTTTCAATACTAGCTGAATATATTTAATTAAGTTCAAGTTCATTATGTTTATTATCAATTGCTGTAATTATCTGGCCACTTTGATAAATTTCATACAAAATTATCAGTACTGAAGGGTTGTTATATTGGAATTGAAAAAAAATTGGGTTATCCAGTATTTATTTTGTGTTTTTTGTGTTTTAAATGTACATTTGATTTCTGCAAATAGAGTCTCCTAAATTCTACAAATTGCACCTTTACTGGTTTCAACCTTTGATTTGTTTAATGAACAGCAGTTCATAGAAAAGCAGTCTTAAAGTCATGTAGTGATCCACACACCGTCTGACAAACACAGAACGCACTAGGTGGATGTCCCTCCATGAAATTTCCTTCATCTTAAAAACTATCGATCAATTCTCTCTGGATTTAGAGGGCTCATACTGGATCCCATCACAAGGGGATTAAAGAGGAAAAGGGCAACTGGGATCATTTGGAGAGCACACCCCTTCCACTTGAGCCAACACTCAAGCAGGGATGAAGTGGTGATGCAGAGACTACCCAGAGGGAGAGAGCGCAGAAGGAAGGGAGACACTGGGAGGTGGCATAGTTTGGATTCCCAATATGTGTCCGGGGATTCCGAAGTGAGGCCAGATGGCACAGGCCTGCCGGTCTTTGGGAATCACAGCATACGGCGGCGGGACGCATGGCAGAAGGTAGCGGGAAACAGTGCCGGGGTCAGCTCTTGATGTTGGACGCTCCCCGGAGCGGTTCCTTCCATCCCTTTGAACAAGAGAGCATCTCCACACAACTGTGCCGCTTCTCTGCTTAACGCAGCAGTTGACTTCAAAAGCCATGATATTCCCTCCTGCCCAAACCCTCCTGAGTTCTAAACATATGTTATCAGACCTGATGAAAACACTGTGCCAGTAACATGCCACTGAACACCACACATGGACATATGTGTTCTGTTTTCACCGCAACTTTCATCTCGTACATTTCTGTTCGACTCACTTGTGAAAGTGACATGTGGGAGCTACGTCACAAATTCAGAGTGAACAGCAGCAGCGCTTCTCAACGCCTGTCATGGCAGTGTGCTCTGCTATAGAATGAAGCATCCTGGATGATGGCAGCCAATTATATCACTCAAAGTTTCAGAGACAGATGTCCAATATAACCTGGTTAGTGCTAATAGGCAGATTTTTAAACAAGAGTAATCATTCATCGTTCACAGACCAGTAAAAGAGACGGATGCTAATATCTGATGCTGAATGTGTGTGACAGGTGTTACCACCAATTTCCCCCAGTCTCTTGTGGCAGCGGCCGATATGAAAACATCTTAAAACATGTCTGCATCCACATGGTAGTGATCTCACACATTTTTTACACCTCCTCTTTGACTTTAAGAAAAACGCAGTCTTGCATATGCATACTGATTATCTCCCTATTTCTGTCTAAATAACAGTTTTTGGAAGCCAAGTGTGGTGTTATGCTTGTTGTTGCATCTCCATATCCGTGTATAGACTAAGATCCCCTCGTTATTCTCATTAATGGTCCATCTGTCATCTTGGCAGAAGCCCACTGGTATAGAGTTAGCTATGATTAACATTTAATCTATATGATTTTCTAATGAAACCAGGAGTGCCACACTCAGTAATGATTGATTTGTCTGCTTTTTTAATAATGCCTCAGATTGTTGATAGAGATGTTTAACCGTGTGCTGATTATGATGCTATTGTTGTCTGAATTGCTGCTTCTTAAAATGAATTTCCTGACTGTGTTCTTGGATTTTGCAGTTATTAGTGTTGTCCTATACCATGAAGAAAGACAAGAAGAGATCATAAAACACTCTCTATACACATGTGATACTTTTTGTATAGCCTGTAGAATATCTTCTTTTTAGTCAAGGAATCCTCACTCTGTGAATTTAGGATGTGTTCATTGTGTCTCAGTTTCCTCCACATTTCTCACAACAGTCATATACAGGTCAGGTGAACTGGCATTTCTATATTGCTTGCTAGGATAGAAGAGAGTGTGTTGTGGTTTTATTCCCTGTTTAGTGAGGTAATCTGAGGGGTTTTTCAATGCATTCTGGGATGAAACACAATGCTTGTGCACAGTGATAAGCAGGAAGAAAGAACAAAATTTCCATGTGCAAGAGGAACATTTTCTTCTTCTTAGAGATGTGACTAATGGATATTGTCAATATGGGTCAGATGGAAGGTGAGAGTTTGAGATAAAGTGCTCAAATAAGTTGTCCAAACACAAGACTGGAGAAAAGAGATAATTAAGCCACCCAGAAGATTTATAGCACTATATGGATTTTGCAGAAACCCTGACTACTTTTCTGACACCCCTATTGATTTCTGAAGTATTCTGCTTCTACACTTTTACACACTACAGATGGCTTAAGACACTGACTTGTGTTTTGCTTTCGCCTGTACCAGCAACATACGTAAATCTATAACCTCCATAGGCTAACCCAGACATCTGCTGTACATGGCAACATGAATAGAGTTGTTGGCTTGGTTTCAAGCTTTCAAGAGTGCCTTTTGTCGGTGAACGGCCCTTTGTGGAGGGATAGGAGCATGGTGTTTACGGTCGCCGCTACCTCCATGGCCCCCACAAGGAGGATAATGAGATACAGTTGTTATCAGTGACAGCCGAGGGCCACGAGGAGTTGCATCGGCCCGGTGCCTCCTCTCTGATCCTCCCTGGGTGAGAGAGGAGATTGGGATGATGCTAGAGCTCGCTTAAAGCCCTTCTTAATTGGTCCTTATAAGAAATGTCACATTTTTACTCTTAGATACAAAATGCTTGTGAACTAAAGTGACGATATGAAAGTCCCAGATCAGTTAGTTGAAGGAAGAGGTGGAACACTCTTAGAAGTCTCGATCATCTCCTTATTATACTTCTCACAGATGTATACCTTCTTTCGATCTTTGACATATCTACATTACTCCACTAACCTCCCTCTCCACCCTTATGCCATTCATTCTTATCTCACAGCTCAGACCAAACATAAAAGGAAATCAGTGGTGGCACACTTTACCCACTATCCACGTTGGATGTGGCACAACATCTTAATTGATTTGTTCCAAAACCAGATGAACTGACTCACTAAAATCTGCGCTATATGCCCCTAGATAAGTGCAAAGAAACACAACGTTTGCTTTGAAGAGTATCCAGCAATTATGTGTGGCATTTGCGGACAAACACCATTGTTCATGGAATTTAGGGTCGGAGCTGAGGCCCTTACGGATGATTTATGTATTCAGCTGGGAATGGGGGTGGTTTAAAATGGGCAAATTTCATCTGGCTGTAGAAAGCTGCAGCCCAGCGGGCCTAGAGAAGGCTTAAACATAAGCAGGACGGGTGCCAGGCACTCTCCTCGGCCATTGTGCTTTAATTAACCTACATAGGAGCTGACTGCTTAAATGTGCAGTGATAGATAAGGCCCCTTGGATGATTGATTTATTTACTGCACATGTTAGTGATTTCCATAACATTACTACCCCAATTACTAGCCATAGGAGGCACAAAAGTCATTAACAGCCGGCATCAATGTATGTATGTTCATGTATGTCACCACAAGCAATAATACAAGCAGTAAAAAGTGTGTAAGGTTGAATAGTAGTGAACTAAAACCATGATCAAGCCTCATGAAGGTGGAATCAGGCTCAAACATCTCTCATCAAGGTGTTTTAGTGAAGTATAGCAAGTAATGATTACACTGAATAATCAAGAGATGGTGCATCCACTGCTGTTGGAGACATTGTTTTACAAAAGCACACTGGGTACGGCTTTGTCAAGTGAAGTCTGGCATGGGCCCAGCAGCAGTCTGAGGCTGTGATTGCAGCAGAACGTCTCCATCAGAGAGCACTAGAAGGTAACGGTGGGATTAAAATGGGCACTGCTGGCACATACAGGCGGGCAGGGTGTTTCTTTTTTTTTTTCACTAGGCCATTGTTCCATATGTGCTCCACCTGCGCCTCTCAGAGTCTCGCGCCAAACACACGGCCGGCAGGCTCTACCATCCTAGCTGATTGGAAGTTGCCATGGTGATGCTGGAAGCCGGTGCTAAAAATGGGGGGGTTCGCTGTAAATCTCAACATGGTATTTTTTTAATTTAGGAAATTGGCAAAGGAAGTGTAGTAAATGAATCGTCGTTAATAATAATTCACATATGGGACAAAACACAATTAGGCTGTTTTTGGCTACAGGCAAAGAGCAGGCAGCTCCCTCTAAAATGTGATCTCATCTCATCAAAGGCTCTTCAGCTCTCCCAGTAGTCCTGAGTGTGGAAATAGTATGCTTCTATCTGATAATGATGTTTATGGAAATAATATCACTGAAGATTATCATTGGACACAAAGTGTAGCAAGATGGAGCCATCAATTATGTTGCACTGACCTATAAATTGATTCCTTATCAGCTCATGCAAATGGTAAGAGTGATTTGGTGTATTGGTCTGGTGGATAACTAATAGAAAACTCAAATGTGTTTTCTCCCTCTGGGTAGCTTACCCACTACCCTGTTTTGTTTCATAAGTTATTTTTTTCATAAAGTGTATGGAGTGCTGAGGAAGGGCGAGCAGCAAAGCTCACCCGTAGCTTTTAATAACACGATGGCCACCATCCAGCTTCAGACAAGCACTGGGATTGGCTGATCCCTTCACACCCTGGCACCTGGAGCAGCCAGAAGTGTGTATGTGTTTGTGTGTGTGGGTGAGGGAGGCTGTTATTGGTGGCTGCACTATTGGAGGCGTGACATGACGAGAATCAAAGGCCTTCACCTGCAACCGAGTGAGAAGAAAAATCATTAAAATGGTTTCAGGCCAAAAGCCTTTGCATAAAACCCAAAAACTTTTAGTTTAATTTTTTTTTTCTTCTCTGGTGTTGAATTCATAGTTCAAAGTACATTGAAGGAAATTCTTGGCTTGAGTTTGGTATTTACAGCAGGTGTGTCAGGGAATAAGGCGGAAAACCTCCCATAATAAATTCTGGGGGCTCAAGTTTATGTTAGTCAGACAAAGCCCCAGTGATGCTCACCACTCGGATGATGACCTAGGTATTTGTGCATGATTAGCACCCCTGCTGAGTAAACGGCTGTGTAAATATGATATGTACATTTGCATGTTTGTTGTCATACATTTGACCATTAATCCATAATCCAAACTAAACTGGTGGCAAACAGCAGTGTGTGAATATGAGTTTGATTGTTCAGCTGTGATTGCAGGATTGTTCAGTGGTTTTACATCTGCAAAAAGCAGCTTTGGGTCAAGATCTCAGAATAGATAAGGATGAATTCCAAAATATCTGGCACAGCTCTAAGACGGAGAGTAGAAATCCATCTATGATCTCAAGATGTCCACCATTTTGGGAGCTGTTTCTGTTTGTGAGGTTCTTGCTCTTGCTCATCTCATTGCGGATGTGACCTTTTCGGAGTCATTGAAAACACAGAGTAGCAACAGACAAACTGACCTGCAGAGGAATTAGCCACTGCTCCTTTCGTCTCCTGCAAACCCAACAGCTTGAACACGCCTGGGCGCTGCCTCACAAAGGCACTCTACAGAGGAGGCCTATTAATCTTCCCAAAGCCTCAAAAAGCAGAGGAGCCAGTGCGGGCCCCTGAGTCTGGTGCCTAGGGTCCGCAGACAGGGGTCGTTGGCAGGCTCTACAGGGTCACTCTTGGCCCCCGATCAAATAGGCAGGGGCGGGGCAAGGGCACAGGATGGTGTACCTGTGCCCTTTAGCAGATGCCAGGCTGAGGCGGGCTCCGGGGAGAGGTGAGAGGATCAGCCCTGGTGCTGCTGGCCTTCACCGACATCAATCAGAAGTGGAGCCGCTGCTTCTTCATCATTAAAGAGGAGATAGATGGAGGGGAAGCTGAAGCGCTGTGTTTAAGCCTCAACATGAGTTCAGAGCAGCACAACACCTGTGGCACACTTCTACCCTCACTGTTTTCATTTTAGCGGAAATGATTATGTACACAGAGGCTGACGGCAAAACATGTCATTTGTTAGCGTAAATTATTTGTTCCTCTACAGTGTTTTTTCAGTATTTTGTACGGGAAAGAAGTCCCTGCCAAGCAATATGCATGCTGAATAACTTAATTAACAAATCTCAGGTATTGAAGCTGCTCTCAGGTGTAACTGTATTAAAGCTGCAGGAACTGAAATCAGTAGGGAAAGAACTCTAGAGTATGAAAATACACCCAGTGTTTCCTGTGGAATCGATGTCTTGATGCGGTGGTGTGTCCCTTTTGGGGGGGTGCGCATGCAGGTAGACCAGTTTCTGTTTCTTGGTTATTCAATAAGTAGGCCTACTCAGTGCAGAAAAAAAATCTCTTCACACAATGATCTTCCAATTACCTCAAGAGATTACCTCAGAAAGGTGAGGTGTCACGTAAATTTTTTACCCCTGTATTATTTTTGAACTTTTGGTGTTTTCACACATGCGCACTACGTGGGTAAATTTGTTGCAGCTCGTAGCGTGCTGGCTTTACACTCATATTATTTTTACCCCCATTTACTGTGTAGTTTTGAATATCCAAATAAAGTGAAATGTATGATAGTAAATGGTAAATAAACGGGGTAAATTCAGTATGACAGGTTTCACTACTGGATGTTTAGATGGAAAAGAATACAGTTGAGCATGCCCGAGGGTTTAGAGCATGTGCATAATTATTAGGGGGTAAAAAAATACAGGGGTAAAAATTGTACAGCGGCACGGAATTATTGAAAATAGGCCTATTATATATTATACATATGTATAATAAGTCTAATGCGACTGTGATTAATTTTTGTATCGAATGTATGGTGTGGCGGCAAATCCTTACCAGCAGGAACGGTGAATACGCCTTCCTTCTGCAGCTCTTTCACTTGAATCACAAGACTAAATAAAAACATGAATGAACCTGCTTCACATCGCTGTAGGAAAGAGAAGGGACTTTTCCAAGTTTCCACGTTGAGCAGAAGAATGAAGTAGAGCAGAGGAGTCACATCTGACTGAAATGATTGGCTGTTTAACCCAACTTGTCTGAAAACCTGTGTATATCCAAAGTCTGCTTTACAGTTTCTGAAGCCTGAAAACAATCCACACAAATTATGAAGAATTCTTGTTTCACGTCAGACCCTTTGAATTGCAATATGCTTAAAGGCAATTATGGAATCTCAAATGATGCCAAAAAACTATCAAGCGCTGCAGCCTTAAGGAAAAGAGTATAATGAACATGTTCTATTTGTTTACTGTCTATACTGTTGTGACCATTTTCATTAAGAATATCCTGGAATTTCTGCCTGAGACTGGACTTAAGGAGAATGTTTTGTGTAGTATAGTAATGGATTAAGCAACATGATCATTTCTGCAAACAAAGTAGTTTTTCAATACTTCAAAATCAAGCATTTCTAAATGATTACATTCTGTGTACATTCTGTCTATTCTTCATATGTGTAGCAACATTATGTGGTTTAACCTTTACAACAATGTCTTTTTGAGATAATGTTCATACTTCTATAATAGTCAAATGAGTGTGCAAGGATTTCTATGGCTATATTTAGGCCCAAAGTCTGTGTTTAAGATAGACTACCAAAGATATCAGGACTTGATTTAATACAGAAAAAAAGTGAGAGAACGATTGGATAAAAGTGACTCAAAATGTATTGTTAGCTAATATTTAAACCAAACCACAGTCTTTTATTGGTTAGACTTTAACACCTATGGGAGTTATGATGCAAATTGCACTGGGATTTTTTTCTCCTGTCTTTTAGCGGAGTCAAAAAAGTATCCTTCAGTTACAATGTACATATGCAGTTTACAGAAATATCCAACAGCAACATTTTATGGACAGTAAATGGGTTTAGTTTAAAGACCTTTAATAGATTTTCATTTCAACAGTACATGACACTGCAAATTTTCTTCACTAAAAAGACACAACTTATTCAGCCTGTGGTAGGAATACAGTTTAATGATTTCCAAAAGCACAACACATTATACAAAGAAGGGGGAAAAAAGAAAATTACCAAGGCCCTAAGCTCAGCACAGCTTGATTCAAAGATGCAAGTGGGATTTTTTTTTTTAATCACTTGCTTGTTTTATAATCACCAACATATCGTAATTTTCAAGCCTCGACTCAGAAAAGTATGTTCCTTTGGAGTCCCATGGGTCCATCTTGCACCAGACACTCTGACCTTTAACCTTCATTCACAGAGGGTTGAGGAAAAACAGAATGTCACCTCGGAGATCAAAAAGCAAATCAGTTTGTTATAATTATCTACCATACATCCATTAGGCATTTCAAAGGGATGTGCGGCAGAAGGAGTCGCTGTTGGAAAAGTAGGCAGAGGCGCTGCCCTCTGTCAGAGAAACCTCCAACCTCTCTGCATAAATCTGAATTAAAAGAGGGGAGATGACTGCAGCTCTGTGCTCTTAAGTAATCATTCATCAGCAGAACCCAAGCAGTTAACTGCACTGTTCCTGTGTTAATTCCAGTTCCCATGGCTCCAGGACGCCTATGTCCCCTCTATATTTGAGTGTGCACACTGTAGGGTCCATGCACTGCCTTTTATTTTCAACTAAAACCAAAGTTTCCTGAACTACACAAATCTTTACAAAAGAGGGAAAAAAAAAAACAGGAAATGTTTTATTTGATTGCCTTCATGTCCTCCAGAAGTTAATCCATAAAATTATTTGGTTATTGTGTTTAAGCTCCAGCATCCTACAGCTGGTTCTATTGGTTCTTAAACAAATAGACCTTGGCCAGGCTTTTCAGTGTGTGTAAGGACTTGTCAGAATAGATGTACCCTGCTGTGGCTGCTGCTCTTTTCACCCCACAGCCTGCGAAGACTGAACAGAGCTCTACTGTGCCTCAGCGGACATTGAAATTCCCTTGACGTTTGTACAGTGAATTCCATTTCCTTGCCTTTTGATTCATACTTTTTTTCTCCTTCCTTTTTTTTTTTTTTTTTTTTTTTTTGCTGTGAAGTACCTTTTTGTCCCCTGTTTGAACTTTGGTGAAGAATCACTCTGCAAATGGAGGTTGGAGGTTGAGGTTAGACTTAACGGGTGAAGTGAATCACTTTAGAAGGAAAGAATATGAAGAATTAAAGCATACAATGACTGAGGACATTCATTAAATTAACTCTCTGAAAATGATGGCGGTTAAGAGGAGTGGGACTTTAACCCTAACCCTCATTTTTTAAGTGGTTCAGAATAATAGATGTTGCACTAACTGATGATATTTAGCTTCAGTTCCCATTTTCCAAATCCAGCCTATTATCTGAACTGTTATTCACTGATCCACTAGTAGCTGTTTGGTTTTTTCTGCCACTTTGGTCACTGGTCAGTAGATGTTTCTTTCTCACCCTTGCCCCCCCACTGTTCGTCTCTTATAGCCAATCATAGGTGTCCGTATTGACCAACAGGGGGTCAGCTCAGAACAGCTTGTTCTCATCTCAGTAAGGTTCATCCATACTGTATGTTAGTTGTGGATTAGGGGATGAAAGAATGCCACTGACTGTGAAATTGCCTGATTTTTATCGGGGATGTTGGGGAGCAGCTGTGCACAATCCTCTGCCCTAATCCTGAGGCCGGAGAGAGACGACCAGGAGAGGAGGGGAGGTGTGTGCATGTGTATGCTTCTGCCTCCATGTGTGTTGTATGCATGCCAGGGTGCATACGTTCTGAATGGGGGTTTTTACGTGAGTCTCTTCAGCTACTAGTTATCACTGATAAGTTATCCATGTGGCAACATCCAGGGAGTATTTTTGCAGCAGTGTGAAACCAGCAGTGTTTCTGCGATGCAACAGACAACTGAGGATACAGCTTGGACACAGCTTTTTTTTTTTCAGAGGACATCAGCAGTTAAGAACTGTGTCATAATAATATTATCAATGCGATGACTGTATAATCCTGTCATCTATGGGATATCTGCTGGAAAAGAGAGGAAAAGCAAATCCAAATGCAAAGTTGCTACGCTCTTATTCTTCTTTTTCTAGGTTTTATTTTATGTTTTTATTGTGTTTTATATGTGGAAGTGTTTTCTATGTTCTATTTGTTGCTGCTGTTTTAACCAGGACTCCCTGGAAGAACAGACATTCTGATCTTCCTGGATAAATAAATGATAAAAATAAGATTTTCCATTTAATACTGAGACAGAAACTTGGGTAATATTTACCAAACTAAAAGGAATGATCAATAAATTGTCTAATATTGTCTTATATTAATAATTACATATCTCCATGGTGATGAATCAAAAGAGGTTTTTTAAAATCATCTCAGTCAGTCAATCATTTCTTAACTCAGAATTTCTGCATCTCTTTTTAATATTTTGTGTTTATAGCCCAAAATTGGAAAAAAAATAAAGTTCCCATTAAATCTATAGAATATGATCCCCAGGTGAATATGTAGATAAATAGAGAAATACTAACAAATATTCTTTTGCGTAATGTAGTTGGAACCAGTTTAGGTTGACAGTAGTTCTAATTACAGGCAGCAGTATAAGATGTGAAGTTTCAATAAAATAGGCATTTTAGATTTATTCTTCAAGCGTATACAGTGAAGTAGGTACAAAATCTTATTTCATGGCAAATATATTCCATGAAATATAAATGCAAATCATCCATAAATACATTACTTTATTAAATACACTTATGTTTCACTGTTTAACACAGATATCAAAAGAGGAAATATATGACAAAGAACGCACTTAAAAATAAATAAATGAATCATAATTAGAGTTTCAACCATTTACATTTTAATAATGCATTAAAAAAGATATGTATGTGTACTCTCTTGCTCTGTGAGTACAGTATAGGTCTGAAAAGCAGTAAATCTTTGATCCCTTATGTTTGATGTGCTGCTTCCCACATATAGGAACATGCTTAGCGTGGGAGTCACATGCCACTGAAGTTCTCTATCTGCTCGCCTCTCTGCGACTGGGGAATGATTCCTTGTGGCGGCACTCCGATATTTGCATACAAGATGAATCGAGGCCTATCGCAGTGTCCGTGCCTAACACTCTGACAGAAATATACACAGCAGGTGACAGGCAAACATATGCCTCAAATGCCATGGGGTCCTGAAGCCGGATCATCTCCAAAGGCTAACTGGCAGGTCTAAGTAGGGACGGCATTAATACATATTATTCACAAAGAGCATGATTGAACAGAAAAATGTGCCCGGCGTGTACCCAGCTGCTTTGTTGGCACACAGCTCAGCCTCTGCCTGGGTTTCAAGACTGAGCTTGGATTTAGCCATGCATTCACTGAATTCCCCATGCAGCTCTTATTCATTCATTCAGGCACAGGCCGGGCTGTACCAACAAACTGGTATCTGTGTGTGTGAGACAGACTATGTGCGTTTTGTGCCAACTCCTGAATAGTTTTGTAAATCACAGCAAATTCTGATTTTTGACAAGTATATACAGTGAACATTTATTATCCTGAATTTCAAAGGATGCGATCATAAAAGGCCCTTTTACTCTTTATTTATGAAATTCATGTAAAGCTTTTTTTCACATGCAAATCCCTGAACTAAGGCAGCAAAACACAGACAACAAAACTTCTTTATGCAGAGTTTCTTTACAAAATAAAGACCTTAACTTTATGATTGAACTACATGAATTTTGTTATTTTTCTCATATATTCATTTTTTGGCGTTTCTTGGCTGATGCCTGCATGACTTCCATGATGTTCTCACCTGCTGTATGAGTGTTCTTAACCCTCCTTTTGCATTTATAAACATGTATGGGTCTATTTTTCCATAGCCTGCCTCCCAACCATCAGGAGGTCAGCAGGTGCCTCTGTGCTTGCCAGATGTCTTTGCTTTCCTCGAACACAGACAGTCGTGGATATACTTAGAGGTAAAGCGCCCTCTAGTGGTCCATGTGGTACCAGACTGTCTTTTTTTTCTTTTTTTTTTTTTTTTTGAGGCCACAGGGAAATTCACTCCATTTTTGTGAGGCAGGCTAATGAAAAACCATCACCTCATGACCCCAGAAGTGTATTTATTTTCCACAGTAAATGAAGGTGCAGCAGTGAGTTTAATTATTAACATAATTTGTGTGCTGTGTGTGACTTGCTGCAAATATTAGAAAATTTTTATAATTAATATATCGTTGAAATGATAATCATAAAAAAGAGTCAAATGAATGAATGATTGGATTTTTCCTTTTAAAGATAAAAAATATGTTTCTCATATTTACACTCTGTATCCTATTATTATAAAATTATTTTACACAACAAACATCTGCTGCCTTTTTTTTTAATTTTTAAGAATATGTATTTATCATTTCTGTAATTTCTGTGAGTTATAAAAATGAAGCATGGCTACAATAAAACATTGAAACAGATAAAATGTCATCTCTGGAAGAACAGTATCTGGAGTGATAACACCTGTAAATACAGAAAAAAGGAGTCTAAACACGTGAAACAGTTTAGAAAAACCACTAAAATCTTAAACTGGATTTACACTCACCTTTACCGTTTGTCTGCTTTCCGAAAGAAACCAGTCTGCGAAACAAATCCGGTGGAATGCTGGGTTTGTTAAACTTTTAACTGTATCTTAAAACTCCAGTGAGTAATATTAAGCAGTAAAGACACAGACTGCAACTGACCAAACACCCCACCCTAAACTACAGTGATTTAAGTCTCTAATGTCTGGTTGAATGTATCTTTCCAGATGACCTGCTAGGGGTGTGAATACATCCCACTTCCTGAAAGCTTTCTCATCAGATGGGGCCAACGTAACCTTAGTAACCGATCAGTCTCACTTCTACCAGCATGTGTATAATTCTACGAACTAATATAGATTGCACTGGCATCTGTGTAATAGAATGTAATGCAATACTACATACTACTGGGTTCTGTTCACCTTCCATCTTGAGTGTATTGCATTATGAGATATTTATGCTTTCAAAACTTGAATGCTACATACTCAGTACTTTAGTATGTTATAAGCAATGAACATACTATTGATTTCGTACTGCAGTTTTTGGATTTTTGCCTACTAATTAGCATGTTAGTGTGGCCTTGCAGATACTGCCATAGCACATTATGGTAATGCACTTTAACACTGGATGCCACCCACTAGAAGAACCCCCTTGTGCAACGCCGACTATGTAAAAGGCAACCCACGCCCGCAACACATAAACGCCTCATTGTAAAATAATGAAAATACAACTAGTCTCTGATTATACACTAATGAAAACATAATAATCAATATTATATGTATTCATTTGTTTCCATTCCTGCAATTAGATCCTCCTAAATCCCTCTAATTCTTATACCCTAGACCTTTAAGAGTCTTGATGTTAGTCCGAACTTCATTAACATATGGAATCATGTATACAGTGCATTATACTTTCATGGTTATTGCTGCCAAATCTCCTTTGGCAAATGAAGCAAACTTACATGTCCTTTAAGAGGCTTGCTGTAGAACTCAGAATCCACTGATTGGCTCCCTCTTCGACTTTCATTCACCACAGCACCTGAGGGGGAAATTATTTAAAATGCACAGCTGAATGGAGAATTGTCGAGTAAAAGAAACAAAAGACTTCCCATTTAGTGCAAGAGAGGCTCGCTAGATGAAACATGGCACTGGGGATTTGATTAAATAACACTTCCCAGAGGATTAATTCCCCACCACTGCAACTGGGACTAGAGAAACTACAAAGGCATGCAAACGCAGGTTTTCTCTGCACACACTGAGATAAGTTTTTAAAGACTCACTTGGCGTGTGATGAACGATGTTGATTTTATCTGTGGGGAAAGAAGAGCTGTTCAGCCATTTAGAGTACACAGTCAAATAAAGTCATTTATAAGGCTGTGTAACCTTAACTGTACCACCTATTATTTCTTCTGATAAAGTTCTGGGAAAATACTGCTCTGGAGTTTCTCTCTGGTGACAGTAAAGGTTAACCCACATATCCAGGACAAAAGAATATTTACCATAGACACTGTCATCATCCTCTTTGTTGTTGATGATACTGGCTTTCAGCTGACTTAACTTCTCCTGCAGAGACAAAGATCAGAGCTTTAATATAAAAAATAACACAGTAAGCATCCATTTGTTTTCATCTTATGAGATTTCCATAAATTGCTTGTGTTACGTGTGCACTGACTGACAAAAGAAACAAATTGAGACTTTGCAGTTCGGTCATAAATCTTTCGTGTCTTCAAGGTGGTTCAGCGGAAAAACTGTGTAAATATGTTTGAATAGCAACCGAAGCAAAATGAAAGAGAGAGGGAAATATCAGAAGCAGGTTCCTTTTGTTGTGTCCAGGCTTCACTCTTTTTTTCCTCTTTTGTATCATTATTTATACATGTATTAAGCCTGTGAAACATGGCAGCTTTAATAAGGGCTTCACATTTACTGTTAGTCTGGATGTTTTTCAGCCACATGGAGGCAGTGTAAACAAGCTAATCAAACCCACACCCAATAACAAATAATCACCATCTAAAGGTTCAGTGTATAGTATTCATAGGCAAAGTTGCAGGTTGTAACTAAATAGAAACCCATTAAATCACTTAGTTTTGCTGTTGAAATTTGAGGAAAAACAGGAAAAACATGAGAATTCGAATATATACACCTTCCATGTGCAGTTCTCTCTTCTTTGTCCAAATCCAAAGACTAAATATGAAGATAGATGACCTAAAGACTGAGGTACTTCCTTTTTAAGTTTAGTTTATGTTGTTTGCTGCAGTATTTACAAGTAGCTGTTTGTTCTCTGTGACATTATCTGTAACATGTAGCAGCTCAGTACCATCTGTCTATATGATATAGTGTTTTTAGTATTTATTTAATTGTATTGGTTTTTCTGCACTGATGATGACACTTACTGCTTAAGTTTTGTACTGTAATTTGTGCTATCAACCCAGGTTGCATTTGTTTGCAGGATTACATATATATATTTGCTCTTTCATATTTCCATTCTGTCATTCATATTTTCTGTCGTGTTATATTTTTGACTGTAGACCACACAGACCACTGATACACCATGTACCTAGTCCTGTAAGGAAATACCTAATTAAAGTATATCCATTCTCTGTCCACACTTCTACTGCTTCAACCAGCAAAATGCACAGTTGTGATTCCATAACAGCCGCCAAGCAGAGCAGTAGAGTTACATCTGAGGGAATCTAAACAGTGATCAGTAACTATTATAACAATAAATGCAAAATTGTGCTTGCTAAAATATGTATATTTGACTCAGTTGAGATGAAACACATCAATACCAGTGATAGCGCACATAAAAATGGACAAAACCGTAAAAATCAGCATTTTTATAGATGAAGACGTTCCCTTTCTGTTTTAAAATCTTCATGGGAATTTACTCCTTTTCAATGAAGCAGAGACAAACACCTAGAACCATCTAAAAAAAAAAACAACTAATGCTAACACCCTTAATGAGACATGTTCAGTCCATCAAACCTTATTAATGTTCAGACTGGTCAACCTAAGGCCACTTTATTATTATACAACTCACTCAGGAGTAGTGATTTGCCCTTATAAATCCCTGATAATGACATAATAACAAAAGCCACAGATTTGGTGTTTTTGTCTGGGAACTATGGTAAGTTTAAGAGCACTTAAAGGCTTCAGTTCCATGTGGGAAAGGACTGTATGATGGCATGAAAAAACAGCAAAAGTATTCTAAATGTAGTGTACACTTAAATGGATATTGTTTTGTTTTTTTTTTCTTTAGGAGGACCTCTTTCAGATGGTAAACCCAGTACAAAAACTTAAACGAACCTTTTCCGAGACTCATTTGCATCTGCTAAGTATTTTGTGATTCTCTGTTTTACAGATGTTCCTGAACTGCTCCTGTCTTACATCCACACCTGGACATTCAGACACTGAACATTTCCATCTCAACTTTGGACCACCTTTGCAGCAATTTCCAGAATCATGCAATGGAGGACAGGGGTAAAGTCACAATTAAAACCTGTCAGTTTCATGTAAAATCCATGTAAAACAGAGGAGCAGGAGTCTTGTTTCCTATCAGACCACTTGAATTACAATATGCTGCGATGTCATTATGGATTTTTAACCAATTATGCCAAAAAAAATGTTGTTTACTGAAGCTTTATACTACATCTGGTCCACAGCAACACACAGGAGGTGATGCTTTTTAACACTTGATGCCTCCTGCCCGAAAATGGAAAGAGGAAGAAGTGTGTGATATGACCTGATCCATCTCTATGAGCATTTTAACATAAGAACAACAGTTAATTATGAAAAATACATTCTGTTTCTGCACCTAGTTGCCCCTAAATTGCACACACAGAACCTCCTGTAAAGTCGATAGCCAAATGTCATTTTTATGTACACATCCAACAACAATGAGCTGCAGATACTATAGAATATTTATTTTCTTTTAGCTCTGTTTTTGGTCTCTATCAGTACTTCAGGGAATTATATGAGTCTTGATCTGTGAACATATTCTCATATGATGTAAAGACATTATCAAATATTGTAGAAAAATGTTTTTAGGACCACTTTGAGCAAGCATTAGACTTGAAAAAATTAGACCAGACTGTTTCTCCCATCTGCCAAATAAGCCTATTGTTCCAGTGCGTCATTTCTGCTAAATCTGTTTTTGGTTATATGAAGGACAGTGTAGGTCTTTTTCCAAATATTGGGATTCTGAGTAGGAAAAGCACAGATGTTACAAATGATATTAATGTTGTCTACGATTAATTCACTTGTCTATGACAGGGAGCAAAATGCATCATCAAGATTTGTTCTCCCACTTAGGGGTAAATTATAGCCTCCATCACTCAGTCTTTAAAGTTTAGTCAAATTATCAGCTGCACGTTTGGATGACAAAGGATACAGTCACACACTGACACCTGCAATCAGTTATCCTTCTGGCAAGGCAAAAACTCATGAAAAGATTTACAGGCAAAGCAGGACAAGCAGCTTCTTATCTCTGAGGGACCCGCCAAAATCTTGCAGAGCCATACTTGTGGTGTCTTATTTCACAAAATGATCCTTTTTTTTCCACAATGGTTTCTTGTCTCTACATGTTCTGGTGTGAATTAATTTTCATACAGGTTGGAATAGCACGAGCAGCAGACGGTTGCTCCACCCAGGGTTTGATCTTGCACACCAGTTTATTTATTCAATGTCGAGTGTGATCCCGGTGTGTGATAGTCTTGCCTGTTGGACGGCGTTCATGCCCTTCTGAACCCGCTGCCAGTCATTGAGGCGCTCCAGGGCTTCCTCCACGGTGAGTGAACCCGCTTTCACCCTCTGTCGGAGCTCAACGAGCTGCTGGAGCCCCTGGATCTGGTTGGGCACATACGTGTCATAGGTGGAAGACAGGCTGTCCTCTCGCCCTTGTGCTGAAACAACCAAGAGTGTAGCTCAACATTGGGGCTTTTTACTCCCAAACACAACATAATGATGACAATAAAGCTTATTCTATTCTATTCTATTCTATTCTATTCTATTCTATTCTATTCTATTCTATAACTGTCACAGCCCTGCTTTTTTTTTTTTTTTTACACATAAGATGACAAATTCAGAGGATATCTCAAGTTAACTTTAGCCACAGTTCAGATCAGATGTGGATCTGTTGATAATGTGTTTTTCCAGTTTGTCTGTACTGTCACTGAGTCATAAGGATAGTTAGTAATTTTCTGGGTGACTGTGATGATCTATGGACCTGCCATTCAGTGTCAGTAACAGTACAGTAAAGCAGAGTAATGACTCTGTGTCGACCAATGCAGGGCCGCTTACTGTCTTTTACTCCTGTTATTCAGATTGCTAATCCTATTGTCTTATTGTGCTACCTGGTCTTTATATTTCTTTCTTTTATCATTTGTATGCTCATCACATTATAGCTAAAATGAGTAATTTCTCCTCACCTAGATGTATTTTACATAGATGACATCTAACCTTTCCTATATGATTTATCACCATTTTTTTTTATATTTTCCTCTGCATGTTTAGAAAATCAGGTGTTTTCCTATGTTAAACTTAATGATCATGTGGATTCACAAAAGGCTGGAATAAAAGAGTAAATTAGAGGATTATTATATCAGAACCAAGAAAAAATTAAGCAAAAAAAAATGTTCGGCAAAATATATTATTCACTGAACAGCATCTACAACCACTGTCATTAAACTACATGGGTTTTACTGATGACTGCGTTTCCACCTTCACTACAGAGTGTCTCAACATCCAACTGGGTCATATCCGATGACCATGAAAAGCTGCAGAAACTGTATTTTACCTGAATTATTTACACATCCTGACAGGATTAGTGGTTCAAAAGTTAATAAATGATTTAGATAGCTAGCTGCTTGGATTTTAGAGGGTTAATAAACCTTGAGAAATTATGAAAAATTGCAAGAACTCATACATAAATAGGGTTATTTCATTTGGAGTGTAGTAAATAGTAAGAATAAATCAGCATGTGTAAAATGTGAATAGATAATATTAAACTAATATCCTTATTTTACTTTCTATAGGATTAACATTAGCATCAGTGAAAGATAATCTCCATCCTTCTCTGCAGGATTTAATGGCAGTGTCTGAGTCTGACATAGAATCTCATTATTCAACACTCACCTTGTTTAGTTGGAAGTGAATACAAATCAGCATCACTCTGCTGTGTCTTCTTTTTCTTGAACACTGAAAACAACAAAACAACAGTTTTAAGTAATTTTATGTCATACAGTGAAGCAAAAAATGTTTACTCAGTGCTCCAAGTATAAATTTGAGGAGACTAGTGTTTCCATTTTATGCACCTTTTTACTTCTGCTGCACTTTTTCCTCCACTGCATTTGTCTGACAGCTTGAGTCCCTTTTCAGAATACACTTTTTCTGTCATCTTGTTGGCATAGTGTTACAAATGTCTGTTATAAACTGAGAGATTTAATATTCTTTTATGGGATAAAAAAAATGCTCCTCCTTCTTACGCTAAATAAACTCTACAAACCCTCTTGGAATAGTTGGAAAAGGCACCGTTGCAAATCTGAAAAGCTGTTTTCATGAGGTCAAGAAAAGTTGACATTTTAGAGATTTGTGGTTGTCACACAGCAACATATGGAGATCCTATAGAACATAAGGCATTGATGTAGATTAATGATCTAATTAATTCCACAAATCATGAATCAGTGAGAATATTCCTCTGGAGACATTTCTTGCTTAACAAAAATTCAAAACACAACACGTTTGCTGCTTGCAATATTTATCCAACAGGCAAGTTTTGTGTTCAGTTCATATAACCACTAAACAATTGATTAAAATTGTTCAAAACCTTGAAAAAAATCAGAGATTGATTTTTTTGATATATATATGTGTACCAGCTTTACTGCAGGTTAAACTACCCTACAGTTTATAAAGTAATACAAATGAGCACAAAATTAAACATGTACAACGGTAAAATGCAACGTGCATATTATTTTAGCAGTGCTATGAATCCAGAAACAATAGAAACAATGACTACTCATAGTTTTCATAGTTTAACCGTGTTTTATTAGTCATACATAGATTAAACATGTCAGAGGAGACTTTTCACAGTGTTGTATAAGTACTTTTAAGGTTTTACTTTTCCTCCACCCTTTTTGTGCATGATCAGATTGTCATCATGATACGACAGTGTCTTATGCATTTCAGGTATATAGCCACAAGATGGCACTATATCCCCTTTTTTGAGAAACCAAACACCCTTTGGTGGGCTTTATAAAGCTTAGCAATTAGAAAACAAACCTATTACTGTTACAGAACGATTTCTAATGTTAACAAATATTTTTTAAATGGTGGATGTCATAGTTAATCATTCTAGAGTATTATTCTTGTTTTTCAGGAAGACACACACATCCACTTCTGGATCGAATTAGATCCCTGGATGATGCTTGGTTTGGTAAAAAGCACGCAGAATGAAAGCCTTCACTGTTGAGCTGTTTGAGGCTGTGGAGCTGCGGTTGTGTGACCAGCACTGGATTAAAATTCAACATCCACACCCTGGAAGATAATCCCACCTCTGACTACTTCCTCCATGACAGCATCTCTCTTTTCCACTTCATGTACAAACACAGCCTCTGTTTTTCAGTTTTCTTCCTTAAAACACAAAGCCTGGCCTTATTGCTCACTTCAGAACAGAACTGTCTGAGTGGAGGAGTGCTGTCTTGTGCTGGTGATTGCACCCATTATTTGTGCTTTTGCCACGGAGGATTGCCTTGCTTGATACTGTCCGCTGCATACATACCTAGTGATTCCTTCCCTTAGGGTTGAATTTCATTCACTTTAACATTTCAGTCTCATTGAATTCCTTATATTTTGCAGCTAACAAAAGAGAGCTCATTATTTCCACTTGTGCTGCGTTGTCCAATAACTGGCTCCTCACCTAATCCTCCACCAAGCCTCATCTCTCCTCTCACATCTTTCACTGCAGCAGTGGGAGTGAGGAGCAAAATGTGATCCTTGTGTGGTTTGAAGCTCCACTGTCTCAATAGATGGAAACCTCAAAATCCCTCTCCTTTCTCTTCGGAGCTCTGGGGACAAGGACGATGGAAAACATGTGTAATGACTTATTCTGGCTGACTTGGCCTTGGTCTGGCCAAGATTGGTTGCAGATGGCAGCTCCGTAGCTCCCTGTGTGTTACTGAGGAGATTGTTGGGATGCAGAGAGTATAGTGGATTGGGTGAGTTCACTGGTGCACTCAATTTCTTCATTGCTTTCTAAGTCCTACTGGGTAGCTCACTGGATACAAGGGAGCTCAGCAAAAAGCAAAGAGGATGCCTGTTGCTAGTGCAAGTGATGGTTAATTAGTAAACTGCTTGATATTGACTATAAATAACACAGTTGTGAATGTATATAAGCATACATACGTTACCAGCTGAAAAAGAGAAGTCACCGCCATTTAAATGATTTACACGCCTTAATAATACCAGTCACTTTTGGATGTTTCAGTCTCATAAAATATTCATTCTGCTGAAATTGAACAGTTAGGGACTGTGGACTCTCCATCCAGGAAAATTGGTCTTTTCTACAGTACTTTTGTTTGCTTTGCAGTGCTCTGTTCTTGTGGTTTTATGGGATCAAAACAAACTACACTGCAAAAAAGAAAAAAAAGAAGCCTCTCTGCTTTATTCAGCGGCACTCAACTGACAATGGCAATGCACATTCCAGGCACTTCCTCCCTCCCACATGATGTCCCAAACTCCCCTTCACATACTGTACAGAACTAAGTGTTGTTTGTACTTCACATCAGCCCTATCACATCTATGAACAGAGGTGGCATCTGACTAAGTACAAACACTTTAGTACTGTACTTCTCTGTGGTTTCTCACAGTGCACTTTGCATTTATCATATTTTTCCAATACAAGTCTGTTATTTTAGTGCTGCATCATTGGATGTCTTCCTGCTATCCAAGACAAATCTTGAAAAAAAGGATGGGACATACACTCTTCAGACACTTTATTTGGTACTGGATAAAACCTGTTCCTGGTGAATTAACTTCTTCTGTAGCTCATCTGTTTTAAGGTTCAACATGTTCTGTGTTCAACTGTAACCAGTGATTCATTGAGTTACAGTTGTCTTTCAATCAGCTCAAAGCAGCCTACCCATTCTCCTCTGATCCCTCCTATCAACAATTTACAGACCATTCGCTGAGATGGTTGTGTGTGAAAATCCCAGTAGATCAGCAGTTTCTGAAATCTGACTTCAAACAACCACGCAATGTCTTAAATCACCTTTCTTTTCCATTCTGATGCTCAGTGTGAAATTCTGCTGATTATCTTGACCTTGTCTACATGTCTTAATACATTAAGTTTCTACCATGTGATTGGTCTTTCACACATTTACATTAACACACCGTCGAACAGATATGCCTAATAAAGTGGCCGGTGAGTGTAGAAAATTCATAGTAATGTTCCAACACACTGGAGTGAAGTTATTGCTCATCATTTTCTGCACATTTGTTTAATTTTATCTGAAGGTAGGATGAATGGTTTAATAGTTTGCAGTATATTAATGCACCATGAGGTGTACAGAAGCAGCTGCTGGAAATGTCTCTCACAGGACTGCTTTTTAATTTTAAACTTCGAGTACATTTCAGAACCTGAGCTTGTATAAAGAGTCATTCCATGCAAGGTTTCCCATTATAAGGATTAGCTGCAGCACTGCAGTAATTTTTACAAGCACCTAAACCATGTAAAATCAATGCGGAGAGCATCAAAATGAACTAAAATGCTCTTTTATGTATATTTTCCGCAATTATGTATTATTACTGTTTTTACTGAGTGCTGCTTTATATATATATTTATATATTTTTATGCTTACTATAAGTCATTTTTTATATTACTATCCCTATGCTACTGTATCCATGCAGTTCCCTGTCATGGGAGTAGTAATGGATTATCTTATCTTAGAATGACTGTCTCCAGTTTTTATTGGACAGAAGTGGGTCTACTCCAGTTTTACATACACAGACATAATATTAGTCTTAAATTATTTGGTGTTATATTTTTTGCAGGATTTTTGCACATTACTCACCTGAGTTTTCCATAACCTTTGTGAAAATACCGTAATAGTGTAAAATGAATGAAAATTAAGGCAGAGACTGCACAGTCTCACCCCAAACACAGAGCCTAAACCTTTCAGTTGCACTTGAGTGATGAATGTGTGAACCTTTGACACCTAACTTTGGGGTTAGAGAGGGGAGTGGATGCAACAAAGAAGATGAATTTACCTTGAGCGATGTAGGGAGTTCTGTCCTCCTTCACTGGGGTGGTCTCGGGCCGAGGCGTGGGTGCAGGCGGGCGATTAGCAATAGCGACGGCTGTCGTTGAGGTCAGAATGGTGTCGTATTCACTCACCCCTAGTGGTGCATAGGGATCCTCTTCCTCATCATCAGCTTTCCCTTGCTGCTCTCTCTGAATTTCCATGGTGGGAGCTTTTCCTAAAGCAAAGTATTTATGGTAACTCATCTATTTGAGTGTGATGGTGAAGTTCTGCATACTGTTTTGTCACTACACATCACAGGCAACATTACACATGCCCATCAACAAGGGGAAATATTCAGACGTCGGAAATGAGCAGCATCCTGGCATAATGATACACTGGAAAAAAAAACAGTTCCATTACCGGCTTTCCTTTGTCCTCCCTCCACTTCCCATTAAGGCCTTCACTTACCTGCAGTGCACATCATTTCATACACACTGGCATCACCATTATCCTCCCCTGGGTTGAACATTTTCTGCAAAAACAGAACAAGAGGGCATCCAAATAACAATAAAACAGCTCAATGCAAAAGCATTTTGCAGCGTAAAAGAGAAGGTTTTCTTTGTCCAGAATTCATGCATTTAGACAAATCATGATACAGCAACAGAATTTCAGCCTTTCTGTTAATGCGTGGATCTCTCCTTGCCTCTGCTTATTTCTTCACCTGCCTCCTACTTCCAAGCAATAAAAAAAGCAAACACGAAGGCTGAAATGATCATTAACCACCTTTTGAGCTCTGTCCCTGTGAACTGATATCTGCCTCCATCTGAACATTTCAAATGCGAGGTTTTCATGTCAGACAGGACAAACATCTACATCATTAATTGAGGTTTCTCACCACATCTTTCAAGACTTCACTTGTGGAAAAGCAATTTAAAGGAATTATATGAATTAGAGAGGTGTGCTGTAACCCTTACTGCTGGCTAAAAGTATGCAGTTATCCCTCTAACAGCAAAGCTGCAGGGTCTGCCTATTTGCTAATAACATGCTGAGGGACAGTATAGGGTATGATCAGGGTAATTATGAAATCAGACATCTTCCCCTTTCAGTCCAAACATATCATTTGGTGAGCAATTCAAGACCCCATAGCTTGAGTTTGAGACTGAATCTATAATTAGATTGACATGCAGATATTAATTTACTTCCATACTTCTGCTTCTGACAGAGATGTGAAGAAGTGACAGGTTACAATATTAATTTTTAGTACATATTTGTGGAGAATTGTTTGAGAGAAGTAACTCCAAAAAATATTGTGCAACAGCAAATTACATGCCATCTGGAAGTTTCCTATATCTATCTGGATTTCTGTGCAGGATGTTTTTCACGTCAAAGAAACTCCTCATTTGAATGAATGTGAAAAGCTGCTGAGCTGCCACCAAATGGATTACTGCAACAAAGGACTACATCTTCACTCATGCTGTAATCTCTAAGGATTACAAATTAAGAGGATATATATTGCACTCAGTCCTAAAAATCCTTGATAATAATTCTCTTTGCACAACATATGAGATAGAACTCACTTTGATTAAGATATCCTCCATATAACCAGCCACATTCTGTGTGCAGTTTCCAAGCAGCACAGCTATGTATGACTCAATTACAATATTATAGTGTTCCTAGTACTGCAAATTACTTTTGGGCTGCCATGAATGCATTACTTAGCAGAAGAGGTTCATAACAGGCCCAACAGGTAGAAAGGACAGGATAATTACCAGCACAGCTTGAACATTAAATTATAATAGTTGGATGCTGTGCTTAAGCACAGTGTGGCATTGTCATCTGCAGTCTATCTGAATCTGGGGTGGTGAAGGTAGGGGGTGGGGGGGTATTTATTTGCTAACCACGGATGCTAAATCATTTTACAGATGTCTGAAACTGCAGGAGCTCCAGGCATTCCAGACAAATTCGGTTTTACCACTGCAATCCAAGCAGCAGTGTTTCAGAGAAAGCAGCAGGCATGATTGTGTTTGAGCTCATCTCTCCTGAATCTAGTAGATTGTAGGATGAAGAGGGTAAATCTGTTCTGAGCTGCAGAAATGGTCACTTTAAAACCCAGACAGCCTTGGCTCTCATTATCAGCATTCATGCTGTCTTTTGACATAGTGGTTTCTAGATATGGCTCTAATACTGAACCCATCACTTAAGTGCCATGCAGACAGAATCAGTCCAACTCATTTCTTGGCATAGGAAACTGGTCAGCTCAGCAGGCAAGGAAACATTTCACACTTCTTTAAGACTATATTTACTCCATAAATGCTATCTTTAAAAGAAACCAAACATTTACTCAGAAGTGACAAAAGCACACACATCCATTACTAAAGTACTGATTGTTGTGTAAGAGATGATCCTGGTGTAAGTAGAAGCATAGATTGAAATGCTGTACTTAAATAAAAATATAGGCTCTAAAATATAAGTATGAAAGTAAAAAGCGGTCCCTTAAAGGACAATTCTAGCAGTTGTTTCTCTCCAAAGCTTGCTGAAGCTCACATCATTTCAATACGTAAAATAGAAAAGATAATACACTAGAAATAATAAACCTTAACCACACTAGAATTTGCATTTTCAGTTTTTAGTGTTTCTGTTCACAGTGTAGCAGCACTAAGAACACTCCAACGCCATTTTCCTGCTGACCAGTCTCTGTTTCAATTTAATGTTGTGTCTGGTTATTTTTGCCGTGCATTACGTGAACTCACAGTATACCAAAAAGAAAATGTTTTCCATCTGCCACTGTCCCATCCATTTAGGTTGAAGTCAGTCTTTATTTGGGCAACATGTGTAATGATAAAACATAAAAATAACTGATACTTCCCTTAAAATGTATTAAACAAAAGTTTGGAAACTATTTTGAGTAGAAAGTAGATGCTTTTCTCATTTACTAGCAGCCTACAATTAGTGAGAGACTCTTTCATTTCACAATCTTTAGCTTTTTAATTAGCAACTTTAATTAGTGATCTCTGGCCACAAAAATTGAAGCAGTTCATCCCTGAGTCCAAGGGAGCGGGTGAGCCAAATTTGAAGAAAACCCCTTAAGGCGTTCCTGATGTATTGCACTGATTAGAATGGACAGGCATGAGGTTACATTGTCCTTCATGTTTTGCCTTCAGTCACCACACATTTTCAGTTCACCTTTTGTGTCCCAGTGAAAGTCTTTCCTGAAATATAGCATCGTAAATGTAATGGGACCAATCAACTGACATATGAACCTTCTTATGGAGACGTCTGGATGCATCTACAGTCATAAAGACTCAAGTACAGATGGTTAATACTAACTTAAATATAGTAATGGAGAATTTGCACATTGCTTTCTGTATTCAACTTGCAGACTGCAAAATGCAAATTGCTTCTTGTCCTACGTAAGGGTGACCGTTTCATTCAAATGACAAACAAATCTCTGGAGTCTGCTAATAATGATTGTGCAGCAACTGACCATGCTAACGGTGCTCATTGGCATCAGCATATCCCTTGAGAGTGTAGCATGTTACCGAATTTGTGTTTCTTTCTATTCTATAGGAAGAAATGCACTTTATGTGCTCACTGTGCGCACATGCAATGCATACATATCTCTTTGTAGTTATTGACCCTATTGACCCTTAGTTGCAGGATAATTTGAGTTTATAGAGCTCTACTTCTGAGAATACATCATGGTAGAACTATGTAAATGCCAAGTGACTCAGTCAAATTTATTACCCGCTTTTAAAATATTACAATGTGTGTTTGTATTGGTAATTACAACGAGGAGGCACAATATTGCAGTCTAAGGACGTAAACACTGTAGATAAGAGCTGAGTGTTTTCTATATTTGTAGTCTAGTTATGCTCTTCCTGAATAATTCAGCTTCCCCCTCTGGAGCAGTTCACAGCTAATTAACAAAGAAGTGTGGTGCCAGGGCAGACTAGTGGATCTGACGCAGGCCTGTGAGTGATTCAGCCTGTGCATGAAGCAGGGGACCGATCCATCTAGGATTTATTGACAGAGCGCTGCTACGCTGACGCCCAAATCACTGATGCATCATGGGTTGATTAATTGGGGGGGGGCACTGAGCTAATGAAACAGCCGTACCAAAAAGGAACAAGAACCGAAGCCGCTACTTTTTATCCTTGTCCAGACCTCAACAACACCTATGCAGAAGAAAGAGCAGTATGTTTTTGCCCTTTTTTAAGCTGGATTTAATTATTAGCCCTTCAAGAAAACCACAAAGAGATGTCAGCTGCTTATGCATGTCGAATGTGTCTGGTGTGTTACATCTATGTGCTTGTTGAAACCCCAGTGGGGAGACCTCTGTTTGACTCGACTGCACTCCTGTCAAGCTCATCTGACTCACTGCAGGTTCGCAGCGAGCACTCTGACTCACTAGAGCAGTCTTATCAAACCTTGCACCATCAGCAGTCACTCTCAATTAGCAGTGTTGCTACGGGGATAAATACATTTGCAACAGCTGTTGGAGTGTCTAAATTTCCCTCGAGGGGGAATTCTCTATAGGTTGAACAAAGGCATCAGAGAAAGTACTATAAGGGGAGATGGGGGATAAAAGCTTTGATTGTTTTTTTTTTTTTTATAAATCACTGCGTGATACACTGCTGTTTGTTAACAGCTGATGTGATTTAACAGCTGATAAATGCTTTAACTTCACCTCAATTGCAAAGCTATATTTGTGCTAATCTGATCCAGCCATGAAGGTCATTTGTTTGCCTCAGTTTTAAGATATCAGTCCCAGGGATAGGTAATGATGAGACTGCTGTTGAGCAAGACTTCTGCAAAATATATTCACCGTACTCAAGTTCTTCAAACACAAACTGGTGGATGTCAGTCAGAGTAGTTTGATGAAGATTTATGGTTTCATGGGAATTTTTCTGTGTTCCAGTTGTTGCAGATATGTTTCCAGACAAGCTTACATATTAAACTCTTCATGCTATGTTTTCTGACATGTATTTATGCTATTAAGTCATTGCAATGTAATGAAATAGGTGCTAGTGTGTAAATGATAGCAAAAGCAATACAGCTGCGCATGAAAAATAAGCGTACCGTGATGGAGTTCTCTAAAATATCTATAATGAAAGTCAAACAGCATATATTGCTGTTCATAGAAATATTTCATATTATAGCTCCAAGTAAGATGTGAGATCCTTTAATTGAATACATACAATATACATTAGGTGTATATTTTATTACCACTAGAAGAATACTTTAATTTGCTACATTCATATTACTGTATATATTATTTACATTACCAGCAGCATTATTTCTATAGCTGTAAGACTAATTACAATGTATATAATTATCACTCAGTATATGATAACAATTACAACTGTATATTTAGCACTTTGCTTTGGAATGATGTCACATTAAAATGCTACTTTTACGTTAATGCAAAATCACGTATATTTGCATTGGAATTTTCACTGTAATTGGTATTGACTGGTGTTTTGCATAATTTTTTGTGAAATAAAAAACTTATTTTCCCTCTATTCCTGTTTAACTTCCAATAACCTCCACAGGGAGCTATTTATAGATTAGACTAAAAAGCCGGTGAGATGCTGAAGCACAGCCTGATGCTTGTGAATTGTCAAATACAACCTGCTCTGTAATCAGAGTTAAAAGTGATTCTGCTCAGGCATTAATTTCTTTCATAGATTCATGGATTTATGTTATTTGTTTACACGTGTACAGGACACAACAGGAAGGACGTGTTGTTTTCACCCCGATCACTCGCTATACTGCTGGCTAACACTGTCTTTTTAATAATAATGTTCTTAGGGCTTAATGAAATTAGTATTGGAAAGAACATTATGATGCTAGTGTCCTCCAGGTTTATCAGATAAAATGATGTGCTTGCATGCAAGGGATCTATTAAATTTGGATTGCTAGTCATTAGCGTGTGAATGGTGAGCGTGCTGCTCTTGTGTTCCTCCATCTAAAGCAGAAAATGGATGGTTGAGAAGGGAAAGACTCTCCGTATTAACATGAGAAAATGGCAGCCATTATGCAAAGAAATCTCAACATTAGTGACTGCATTAATTGTGTGAATGTATGCAGACGACCCAGCAGGCTGAGCCATTGTGCATGCATGAACAGCCTTTTTAGTCTCTGTGGGGGTGTTCCATTAGAAACCTCATAACCAAACATGTTCATGATGAGAAAATGGGGTTACCATCCTCCCACTTAGTATGCCACGAGTTGGATGCAAAGACTGAGGCGAGGTGGGGGTGCGGCCAGTACTAATACACAGGTCACACTCTTAGCCACCCACCTTTCCATCCTCTTTATTCTTTTCATTATTGATGAAGCACTACTCACTCAAACACAGTATTGGTGTTAGTAAGAGCATTCCTGAGTGCAGCTCTACATCTCCTGTCTGTGTACACCTTAAGGTGCATTGTGTTATTGTGCTCAAATGCCAGCAGGGAACTGCAAACTATAGAATATCATTTCAAGCTGACATTACAGCCAGTCTGCTCCAGACAAACAAATAATGTCCTTGTGGGGGTTTAATTACCTCACAAATCACTGAACATGAATAGCTGTCATCAGAAATTGGCTTTTTGAGAAATGTCTTCATTGTACAGATTGTCAATAAAGTGAATAAAGTGTTTTCTTCATTTTGCAGGGATCAACGCTAACAGGAGAAAGGTGAAAGCCAGACAAATAATGTAAACATTTTAAACAGAAACTGCAGATTGAGGATGTAAATACCAGGGTTTCCCTCAGTAAGATGTGCAGCTCTGTGTGACCGTGACTTTTGGAAATCTCAATGGGCGTCTGTCCGTGGCGGTTGGCCGTGTGCACTGCTCGTTCAGCTCCGGGACACTGTAGCAACAAGCTGGAGACACTCTTCAGTCCATACCGGGCAGCAAAGTGGAGGAGTGTGGGCACGTCTGCGTGGTGGAGCTCAGCTGTGTTCATAGAAATAAACAAAAAAACACATCACTCCTGACAATTCATAAGGACAGTTTTTGCAAATGCCTACACACTTGTTGAAGAAATTGGCGCAATGTCTTAAAGCTCTACACACAAGACAAATAAGACACAACACAAAACTCTACAATCAGAGCCTTTGTCAAAATTACATTTCAGGGCTGGCACATCTTTCAGAATTAACAAGTATATATGACCAAATACATATAAACACAAAGAAATAATTCACTGCCAAATGCAGGAGATTCAGGAGGCAGAGGAGATGATTTTTTTGGCACATGTGCAGGCTAATGGGCAGTGGTTCGAGTGCAGAGTAGGCTGAAACACCACTCATGTCTTGGTGGTGGGTTGAAACCATTTTGACATTGGAAAATAAGGCTAAATCCACCTCAAATCACCAGATTCATCATTTCCATTTTGACTTGAACTTTCAGAATATAATCAGTCTTTTCACACACCATGCAAAATGTCAGCCTTACATCTTCATTGGTTATTGACATATTGAATTTTTGAAAATGTGATGTGATGCTGATTTACTGTAATAATGAGTGGTGCAGAAAAAAAATCTAAGATCAATAAGTCATTACTTTGGAACCGTTCATCATAGATGCATGACATTTTCAGGAGTTGTTCTCAGGTTCAAGATCAACCCTTTAACGTCTGTATAAAAAGACCCACCATTGCATGTTAACCAAGTTCTTATATTGTGGTGACTAAGTATTCATCTTACACAAATACAATGGCATTAAAATTCAAAAGATAATTTCACACCTATACAGTATGTCCATCTAGCCATACATTCATACACACATACACACACACACACACACACATATATACAGTTGTGGAAAAAATTATTAGACCATCAGAAGTCATCAAAAACAATGGTTATGCAATCCAGGCCTAACTCCTGTGTGTATCATGTGACAAAAACAGACAAAAGAAAACATGGAATGCCTAAAAGCATTGTTTTTGTCAGTACAATGCCATAGATATTGATGTAAGAACTGAAGTGATTTTGTTACTATCAAGAAAACCATGGAAAATGGATAGATATCAGCTCTGAAATTAAACTACTGAGCTATTTTTGTTGTTATCATTATATTTGTCCAAACAAATGTACCTTTAGTTGTACCAAAAGAAATTTAAAAAAACAAGGGTGGTCTAATATTTTTTCTGCGACTGTACATACATACAGTGTTTTGCAAGAAATGATGCAGAATCACAAATATAGTGCAAAGCAGAACTGTGTTTGTACTTTTAGTGCCTTTGTTTAAAGCATGGTTACCAAAGTTAAAGTTGTTTTCCACTTTCTTTTGTGGAAGTAATCAGCAGAAATCTGTAAATGGACAGTGCTAATAAAGTCCTGTTAGGCCTCATAATGGGCATATTTATACACAAGACTGCAGAACACTCCTTCCTCTCCAGGTGATAATTTGAAGCTGCCCTAATGCAATGTGAGCAATCTAACTGAGAAAGAACGACAGCTCAGAGGCACATATTGACCTGTTTGTCATGGAAACATTTCCTTGTGCCCTTTGTAGCAGAATTAAGGATCAATCTCAGTGGCTGATGAAGCCATCAATCTGCCACATAATGAGCCAAGAAATAATGGAGGGCTTTCATAGTGGATAATGGGCATCAGGCTGGAGGAACGTATTTAACTGTGAGCAGCATTGTTACATAAACACATGCTTCGAGTCACTCAAATGGATATTCTAATGTGCACTGCATTAGCAGAAATGTTGCTAATGTCATATCAAAGGCTGCATCACTTCCATTCATCATCACCTTTCTGTACAAGAAGGACGACTTTACGAGATATTACGTCACAGATGTTAGTTGGATCATTCTGAAAATCCAGTGTAAAATGTTTGGGTTTTCCCTCATGCTTTGTTGATGTGTTTTCATGTAAAGTTCAAAATAAGCAGTCCTGTGCTGTACCTCTTTCAGGCTGGCCTTTGCTCTGCAGCCCCTGAAATCCTCCAGTGGGCATGCCTTTCAGCAGCATGGATGACAACTTCTGATCCAGTTTTTCTGCAGAGGACACCTGAAGAGCCTACAATCCAGAAAGGCCAGTCAGTTTAAGCAACACATGTCTTCACTACACACAAGTAAATACACCAGTCAGCCTTAACATTAGGACCACTAGTAAAGGAAGTGTTAATAATACTGATTATTTCATTCTGATGGTACCTTTCACTGGGTTGGACATATTAGGCAGCAAGTGAACATTTAGTCCTTGAAGCTGATGTGTTGGAAGCAGCAAAATGATCAACATAAGGAACTGAGGGACTTTGACCGGGTCCATATTGTATCGGTGATGACTGGATCAGAGCATCTCCACAACTGCAACTCCCTCTACCTCCAGGACTTCAGGGATCTGCTGCTTATGTCTTGGTCCAGATACCACAGCACACCTTCAGAGGTCTGGTGGAGTCTAGGCCTCGGGTCAGAGCTGTTTTTGTG
>JAPQRP010000012.1:13234239-13267039 GCA_037367295.1 Apogon hyalosoma | reverse complement strand
TATATATTTGTGTATACATATATATATTATTATTATTATTATTTTTTTTTTTCCCCAAAAATACAAGCTGTTTGTTAAACAGCTGATTTTACTTTTTGGTCTTGAGTGAAATGCTTTTATTTGTTTTGTTTGCATAGTTATATGTGTAAGCTGCTGCAAATGTACATCTATCTATCTATCTATATAGATAGATAGATATATAGATACAATTTAATATGTAGAGGGCATCAGAAAAGATTTATTAATTCATTTATTTATTTATTTATTCATAGTTTTTTGGAAGTAAAGTTTATAGACTCAGTCTACCATCATATATTTGGGAATTTGGAATTGTGGTTGCTTTTAATGGAGAAAAATAGAAAAGAAAAACATAATTTATTTACCCCATTAAAAAAAAAAAAATCCCTTCCCCGTAACAATCAACCATACTGTGGCTCAAAAATCAGGGTCTGAATTGGATGATGGGTTTAAAGGATTGTGATGCCCCTGATCACTTGTTTGATATGGCTGTTTTGTAGAATTCTTTGTCACTGTCTGACCATTGGAAGGTTTGGATTATATTGGACTGTTATGTTACATAGTAAGTTCAACAGGATCCTCATTGTCATTTTACAACAACTACTGGCCATAATGTACAGTGCTGCATCTCCAATCAGCGTAGCAGGCCAGTAAATATATCATCATTGCTACTATGATACCTCCATGATTGAAACTTGAACTATCACTCTCCTGTGGTGTACTGAGCTGGACCTTGGACTTGGGCTACTCTCAGTTCAGAATAAGATCGACAGGCAGGTAATACAGATGTCACGGTGCAGACATGTCAGACTCCGTGGTCCAGAGAAGAACGGCCTCAGTAATGGTGTTTTTCCATCACCAACTGAGAGCCAGGGCCTCCGAGCCCCTGGTGGTGCGGGGTCCATCTGTATGAGTGGGGATGGATAACATCTGACATTTGACTTTTGAGGAGAGGCCCCCCCATGCGCAGACATGCGTGGGTTGGAGAGATGGTGGTGGTGACAGCGGCGCAATGCCAGCCACTGATCCCAGCTGGATAGCCGAGTCATTTATAGAACAGAACATTAAGTAATGCCACATACTTGATCCTCGCCTTACGTGTGATTACCTGCATATGGTTCTGCATTGTATTCAGTTGTTTCAATCTAATCCACATGTAAACACTACAAATACTATGATGAAAACTTCTCATTTGTCCAGAATCTTCCTTTAGGTGTTTCCTGGATGGATAATATTGTCTCATTAACGTTCATAAAGTTGTCATTATCTTTAGTTGCTTTGGAATGAGAAGTTAAGTGAGTTATAATAACTGCTGAGGCTTTAATGTATTTAATTCTGTGCTGGTCTGACTTTTGTGTTGTCATTAAACTTGTGCATATCAACATTCTCAGGAGCTGCAGCCTTGTTTTGTTTTTGCCACATCATTTTTTTCTTGTAGTTGACGGTAAGGTTTAATTAAGAACAACACACATTAATATTTGTGAGATAGCATCAAAGTGTCTTGATACGCTCTGGTTTGTAGTGTGAGAATTCATGTACTGTGGTTCATTAACCGCAAGTCTCACATTTATGTGAAGATGGAAAGATACTGAACAAATGGCTCATTGCTTTGCTTTTCAGTCTCTACTCAATAAAATTCATTTCCTACTTGTGAGTGCATTGTAACTGCAGTAATTTTTTTTTTTACTTCCCAGAAATAGAATAAATGGAAAAGAATGGCACCTGCTTTGTAATGATCTAGCCATGCAACTGAGCCAGAATGATCTCTCCTTCTACAGATATAGTATGCAAGTACCTGTGCAGGGAAAATATTGTTGCTTCCAGACACTGCAGTGGTTGGAATGCAGTGAGTGGGTAATGAAAACATGCAACTGATCAGGATATGGTAGATGAATTCATCCATCATTGCAGTTGTTTTTAATTGTGCAACATTATATCTGAACCACTCCTTAAAGTTTGCAAAGTAGTCTGCATAGCCTGATCTCAATTCTTGTCTTTCTTTGCTTTTCAGACTAAAACCTGGATCAAACAGAACAAAGTCAATGTTTTGACTCCTTAGCTATGCAAGACCATTAATAACAGTGTTATGCTGCTTTTATACCACACTTTCAGGGACATTATAACAATTATTGTAGCTAATTTGTACATATGGATTATTTGCTTATTTTTGTAGTTCTTTTTGAATGCAGGATGTCATATGAGGACAGACAGGCATGCAGGGGAAGTGGAGGTGATTGGGACCAGGATGGACACACCTTTTTAATCGTGTAACCACCCACACACTGCTGTTTGTTAGGTTATTAGAATAAACATTCTTTCAAGCCCCAGAAGATCACACAATGGCTCTGAGTAGCAGTGGTCACAGCAGGTGTTGTGTTTTGGTGTTATTATGGAAATTGCTAATTGGAGAGTCTCAAACAGCAAAGCGTTTACGTCCAAAGCAGCGCAGCAGCAGCTTTTTTCTGCCAAAAACGTATTCTGTGTACTGTATTTCCTCGAATAGCAGCCTGGCCTTTTGTTTACATTATTTGCAGAAGGTAATATGCCTGTAACTGAAGTAGGTTTCTGTTGGAAGCAAACATGAATCCTCATTTTGATCTGCTCCGGTTTGTGCTGTTAGTTATTGCATTTCATTGTTAATACAAGCTTAACACTTCCTTAACTGTGGCAAAATATGTGGTTGCAGACAGATGAAATGATGCATTCACATACACCTGGTAAATTTAGAGATCTATCTTAAATGGCCACAACGTTGATGCTATAAAGTTGTCGTTATTATTATTATCATTATTATTTTCCTTGTCTAAATAAATGGAGCCTAATCCAAGTTTTGCTTTCCAAAAATTGTGAAAAATGTCTAAATCACAAACATAACGATTTCTTTTCTAAATGATTGTTTTGCTTAACAAAAATTCAGCTGTGTGTAATATATTAGTTGTGAATGTGTTTCTCCAGTCAGATATGGCATATATTTATAGTAAAAGAAAGTGTATTATTCTTTTTTTTTAAATCATGTCTTCAGTTTATATAATCAGAAATTAAGCAATTAATGTTGTAACTTGAAATTTTTTGCAATATCATTCCAGCTGTATAGCTTCCAATTGTTAATATTACAAATTCTAACCAATTAATATTCTTTTTTTCTGGCATTATCAGGATATTCTCAGAACCGGCAGCGTTATTGAAATATATGTCATGATCAGTATGGTCTCATCCATCCTTACATGTACATTTTTAAAAGCTACATTTTAAGATATTAACACACATGTCCCTGCTATGGCTGAAATCTTACAATAATCTCAAGTAGTCGAACAACAAAGTGTGGAGAATAGTATGAGTGTAATGATAAATGCAGAAGTGATATGCTCATTTTACGACCAGTATCAGTGTTTGGACACCAGCCTTAGTTTGTGACCAGCTTTCCCCCCTGGCCATTAGCAGACACCCAGCTTATAAGTGACTCCCGCTTTTTATTTACGAAATGCAGGAAGTCACTTTCCAGAGATTTGTAAACCATAAGAGACACTACTTCCCTGTTTGCTGTCATGTCTGGATGCCGGTGGCTTAGGCACAGTCTACTTCTTCCTCAACATCTTTTGACAGCAGTCCACAGCTGTTGCCCACAGCAGAAACAATGAGTGACAAGAAGATAAGCAAACAAGCAATCAAAGCCTGTCATGTATCTTCTTGCCTACTCTGCCGTGACACAAGGATTCTTTCAGCCGTTGTTGAACATATTGCATCACAGTACAGTAAGGGAACATCTCTGCTACCTCTATTGTGTTATGATGCTCAGATAGTCAGTCTGCGGTATTCTGAACCTGAGTAAGTGCACCTTTACCGCTCATTAGATTAAGGAGGAATTAGGCTCTGTTGTGGATTTAGGGCACAGCAAAGCGGCGGATTTGGGCAGATTAAGCTCCATATAGGGGGATAAAGGCGGCTCTGCTCAGAGGTTGTAATCTGACTCCATGCATTAGCTGCTGCTCTTGCTAATTCATATGAACGAATGGATGTAGGGTCTCGATAAGGCAATAGGGGCAGAAAAATTGTTTACCTGCCTTGGCATTTTTAGACGGCCAGTAAGCCTGTAAGTACAGTTCAGGATTGTGTAGCCTTTGAACTCGCTGTTGATACTTTTCAACCAGTGCATGCTTTCAGTGGTGGTTTTATAGTTTATACTGACAGAGCTTTACTGTGACTGCTGTTGTGGCTTTTCAGAAGACATGTACTATGCACAGTAGTGCTTTATTTTCCTCGTCAAGCACCAAAACACCATTTTTGCACAGAGCCAAACAGAGAATTCCATTCTAGATTGCCTGTACCCACAGTGGCATCTGTTAGCCATAGATCATAACGTTGCTCTATTGTATTTGGTAAAAATCAGCCTCTGAATAAACAAACCATCATTATTTTCTTTTCCATGGTTGGCAGACACAACACATGGTCCTTTCATGAGCTACAGTGGCTAACAAAAGCCATTTGGAACAGAGACAGGAGTTGTCATTAGATCCCTCTGTGAAGCTGGTCACAGCAGAGTCACAAATCAATCAATAGAGTGTCTGCAACACATGTAACTACACGCTGGGCACCCAGTCCTGTCTGTGTGGGGGAGGAGGCTAACCCAGTGAACTGGGACCAACTGGGTTGCAGTGTTAACACTAAAGGCCTATATAGAAGAGACGTCTGCCTCTCACCTCATCTCCCACTCAAAGGACAGAGCGTGGACATGTAGCAAAGCAATGGGATTTTGTGGGGGTGGTTTACAGATGAACTTGTACTCAATCATGTAAACATGCATTCATAAAAGCCACAACATAGGTCATATTTTATCTCCTGGAATATAATGTGGGGGGATGGAGCAATCTGAGTATTTTTTGTTTTGGAAGGATTACTGTGAAATGAACTCAAGACCAAATCAGTAAAATGAGTGACTGCGTCGTTATTTACATGTTTCCACTTAAAATAACAGTCTGATTAGGTAATAATAATAATAATAATAATAATAATAATAATAATAATAAAAAAAAAGCACAACAAATTACCCTGGTGTTAACTCTATTGCAATACTTTCGCATGATTCTGTTTTAGTTTGTTGGGTATTTGGCTGTTTACAAAACACTGAAGACATTTCCTTTAACTGGAAATGTTGAGAACTTTTGGCTTTTCTGTAACACTGTGCTACACAAACCAATTCAACTCAAATTGTAATGCATTTTATTTGTTTTTTTACAGTATGGAAGCTATAATTACAATGAGAAATTGAATGTAAAGAGAAAACTAAAATCCATAAATAAGACACCAATGACAAAGTGTGAAAACAATAGGTGAATTAACCTATAAAGATCCAGTGGTACTTTTTTCTCTCCATTAAACCTATCTTAAGTGATTAATCACCATTTATTCTAATATTATCCTCTGTATTTTGTATTTTTCACAGTAAATCATGTATTTTCCTGTATTTCATTCACTGATCATGTAGCTAAGAGTTAAGTTGAGGGTTATTATATCAAAAACAGAGAAAACTGAAGAAAAAGTAACTTTTACAGCAAAAATATCATTAACTGAACATAAACCAAGTGTGTCCATCCGCTATCACTGATCCAACTCCATTGGTTTTACTGGTGAATCAATGTTGTAGAAGATGACAGTGTTTCCATGTTCACTACGGAGACTCTGGACATCCAAATGGGTCATATCTGAAACCAATGAGTGACTGCATCGTTAGTTCAATGTTTCCACTTAAAATAATAGTCTGATTAGGTAATGTAAAAAAAAATAAAACAGCACAACAATTTACTTTTGACTTTTAGATGATTCTGTTTTAGTTTGTTGGATATTTGACTGTTTACAAAACACTGAAGACATTTCCTTAAAATGGAAAAACATAATATTCCAGTAATTGTGGAGAGGAGTGGTTGTGGGAATGGTAGTGACCGATTTCAGCTCACTAGTACTGGTGAGTGGAAGGAGTGTGTAGGAGTGGGCAGGTTGGTGAGTGAAGGCAAGTGAAAGTGGCTGAGGGGAACAAGTGGGTATAAAGGCAGGCCTGGTTCAGACTATCATTTCAGATTTTCGATTATTTTCCTGAAGCCAGCATTTTTCAGACTACTGGGCATTATCCAGGCAGATAAATCTTGTAACGGACCTAATGGTTTTAGCACCGGCTCTGATGTCCCTGAGTGATTGGTCAGCAGAACAATCTGCAGCTTTTGAAGTTGGCCAGTGGAAATGTGACGCAGTGTTCTGGCACCAAGTCATCAATTTGACAAAGTTTGCACAATAAAACAGTTGTGAAATGTAGCATAATATGTGGCCTTGTTATATGCGTATACATTTTTCAAAGGATCCTCTGTAGTGGGACTTAATGTAACTTTTGTGTCCTGTTGAATTCCCAGAAGCTGAATGTTGAAGTCGTATATTCAATCTGAATAATACACATTCAGTGTATCAGCGTAATTAACCTCTAGTGTTGATATTAGCGAGTAAACTGTGCACTGTTTATGTTTTGAACTGCTTTTATATCTATTTAACCTCAGCCCACAGCAACAAACTGTTGTAGCACTTAATAATACTCCTCAGTTTCTTTGGTGGTAAAAACATACCTTTATGCTAAATGGGAGGCTCACGTTGGTGGAGCGGGACAGGCCTCTGCATGCTGCTGTGTGACAGATACAAACATAGATACACACTCCTGCACCGTGCCAGGCGGCTGTCCCTATTTAAATATGGCTGAAGTGAATAAAGCCATCTGTGGGCTGCCTGCAAATGGTAGATTAGTAAGCACAGAAAGTCATTGCGGGGGGAGGGATGTTGTAACTCAAGCGACTGCTCAGAGAGTGAATGGATGCACGTATAGGAGGTAATAACATGACAAGGATGCACAGTATGTCATGATAACTGTCTAGTCTAGATTGCCTTTTCCCTTGTATCATGTAGGCATCTGTACATATTTACACCCACCCACACACATACACACATTTGATGCAAATGTAACCTGTTCCTATAAAGAGCTGATGAATATGCTAATTATTTTTTTTTTCTTTTTCATTTGGACTATGTGGGCATGTGTATCAGGAAATGTACAAAAAATGTCAACAATATATATATATATGAGGTATTTGGTCTAGCATTAACAGTCTAGCTCAATTCATTGTCATTTTGGAATAAGAAAAAGCACTCTCTAACTTGTTTATATTCCTTTAAACCGATCAGTCGTCTTGGTGGTGCTACGCTGAGGATGTATCTACAGTGGCTGAGTGAAACGTGTTAGAAAGGAACTTGATTTTGAGGAGGATTTGCTCATGGGGAGATGAGCCCTGAGATTAAAATGACCAAAATGCCTGCTCGATTGCATAAAATTAAATCTTTATCATAACATTTTCATTGCTGTTGTGGATGGTGAAAGAGGTGGAGAATGTTGAGTGATATAATCAGCCTTTAGCAGGTTTATTCCAACAGATGACTTCCTGTGAGTCAGACTATGAAGAACAATGAGATAGAGCATGGTCAGTGTTTTATCAGCATTAATACTGATTAATAATCATACAACTGGTATTTGGAACTAATATCCATTTGCTGTAAAAAAAAAAAAAAAAAAAAAGGAAAAAACACTCCAAATACCACAAACTCTAATACAAAATGGTGCTGCCTTTGCAGAGGAGGTTGGGTTTTTACTCTTGTTTGCTTTTTAGTAGCCATGATTAAACGTTTTGCCAATTAAGGTCAAAGAATGAAAAATTCCTTAATTCTCCTGAATGTTAATCGACTCAAGCAAATACATTGAGTAATCAGACCATTTCATATTTTGGTATGTGTAATGGGAGATATTTTTGATGGGTTTACATGTAGTTTGGGGTTTACATGTCATACCCTGCATAGTTAAGTCTCTGTTTGTTTTTTTTATTTCTGGCAGAATGGTTGCGCAATGGTGATACAACCACTACTAAGGTGCTTTGACCAGTGATTCATTGTTATCTATTTTGATGTGATAGCCAATAAAGGAAATATATTTGTTTATGAATCTGGCAGTGAAAGTAAGGAAGGGGCAGGACTAGATAAGCCTTTGCTTCTGTCTGTCCCTTCTCAAATGGTGTTTGAGTTGATTCATATGTACATTTATGTTAAATGTATTGTATTTCATTACTTTTTCTGATTAATGACCATTGATGAGTGCATATGTAATTGACCTCTTATATTGTTTTTTTTTATTTTATTTTATTTTTTTTTTACTTCAAAGTTTGAGACAAATAAAAAAATAAAATTAAGTCTAAATATAGGCTACCCATTTACTCACATTGGATGAAATTTGAAAAAAAAAAAAAAAAAATCAGACCTCATTCACAATTCATCTGATTTGATTGTTATTTACACAACATGTTTAGTGTCAAGATCTTTTACCATGAAAAATATTATGTCAAGACCACAATAAATTACTTTCTACAAAAATCACTATATCTAAAGATTTTCTATACAGATTTCAGATACAGATTTGACTTAGGCTATCTGTCATCGGTCCATTATTTTTTCTATTGAAAGTAAAATCTTGAGTGATTTTGCATAACTTTGCTTAATCAGGGTTATAGTTAAGGTTACATATGGGAACGAAGCACAACAGGAAATTGTTGTAAATCATTCTCAGCATAAAGCCAGTGTGATTCCTGGGGGTCGCACATTGTTGTAGGGGCATTTAGTTGACCTGGTGAAGGTTTGCACTTGAAGCACCTTCTAGTTGAGGTATATGGGCCTGGTCAAGAGGAGGTATACATGTGTGGTTAAAAAAAAAAAAAAAAATGTTCCCCAATACCATATTACAGCTCCTTTTTCTTTTTTTTAATGGAAATTTTGTGCAGTTTTTGGATCTATTTTTGGTTTTGAAAAATTCCTGTTGACAAAAAATTACAGCAATATGAAGACGGGCATATCTGCTCAGTGAAAAAAAAAGTACATCTGGGAATTGCAATTTTCTTTTTTTCTTTTTTTTTTTTTTTTTTAAATATCGTTAAAATTTGAAAAATGTAATATATGAAGTTCTTTCCAACATACTGTGATTAGATTTTTATACTACCTTTTCCAAAAATGTATTTTTTTTGCATGTAATGTTTGGGGCCTGGAGATTTTAGACATTTGTTTCGTTACCATGAAATTAGTGTTTTGTTTTTTTATGGTTTTACTTGGAACTGGATAATGAAAAATGACAGAAAGTAAAGATATTTATACCTATTTTGAGGTACCTTATACAAAATTTTTATGAATTATAGATAGCTGTGTGAACTTTGCATGTCTTTTTCTTTGATCCGTTACCAACTATCACTAAATATTGTACTAAGCCATCCTGATCTTATAGTTACAAAACATCCCAAGTGTTCACAAATATGAATTAACATCAACTTGTGTATTGATGAAGAACGGGGTATGTCAAAATTAGTTAAATGTATTCCCTATTTAGAATTTATCAGGTATATGTAGCAAAAACATTGGGTGCATGTCCAAGAGAAAATTTGGTTCAAGTGAATTATCTAGAATTTTTTTTATCCAGTTTTCTTAAAACTTTCCTCACAAGAATACCTATATGATTGATTCTGTGATATGATTTCATGGCCTTTTAGGTACCTACAGAAAGTAGTGGTTCCATTAGCCTGCCATGCAGAGTGGCGGCTTCCTCACACTCCTACTAAATTGGGGAGAGGCTTCTGTGTATGACTATCTCATCTACTGAGTGATATGTTTCTCTTATCCTCCAAGGTAGGCATAGGGAATGGTAGTTTCCTTAACCTTACATGCTGGTTTCTTAGTACCCAAAGTCTGATCTACAAAGAGGAAGTTTATGAATACGGAAAGTACAAGTGCAATGAAAATAAAACTCATGCTAGAAAAAATACTTTGGGTTCTCTCCTGAGGATATACATGAGTTTTAAGTTCTGGCAGAATGCACAAACTGTAATATTTGTTAACAATGTATGATAAAAGAATGACATCAGGTACTCCATTTAATTATGTACAGTTATTTGTTCCTTATTTTAGATATGTTGTATATAATAAAGCTGTAATTGGAAATTTATGTTTGTTTTCTTCAAACAAAATAGTCTGTGCTTTTGAGACTATGGGCTGTTTTGATCTGTTACACAGTCGGCAGCTTGATCCTTTACTTTCTTTTGCCCCGAATGAAATTTTAATTATGGCACATTTTTGCTATAACACTAACTGGTGTTATAGAAACACATATTAGTTAACATATTTACTTGTGTTTTATGGGAAGTTTTGTTGGTAACAGGGGATTTTAGCCATTTGTGTAAGTAAAAAAAATATTTTTTTAATCTTATGAGGCTTATTTTGCCATTTTTTTTTTTTACCACAAGTACATAATTTAAGTAAAACACCATTCTTGTCATATCAAAGTACCTGTAAAACATATTTTGATAGGTATTTATAAGATACTTAAAGTTATCTAGTTGAAACAGTATACCCCTTTGAACAGCACATTTTTAAATCCGTTACCGCTTGACCAACATTAAGAACAGCATTTATTATAAATGTAACATTGAAACATCCATCTGTTGTTTTATAGCTTTATAAACTTTACATAAACTAGTAAATATACACTGAAATTTGAGTTGATTAGTTGTCGTAGTCAGCAGGACCAGGCTGGTAATCAGCTAACCCCCTCTATGAGGCAGTTTGCTGTAATGGCTTAATGCATTAATGTTCACACACTCCACACTGGGAGTGTTTACAGTTTGAATCAAGGAACCAAATTTGCTTCTGGGCCACTGCACCTATTAAAGTAATTCTTTGGGATCACATCTTGTCACAGCTGGATTGTAATGACTAGATGTTTAAAGCAACAGTGTTCAGGGTGTGTTGCATTCTTTGCTTTGCTTTTTTTCTTCCCCGCCAACATGGTATTTGCACTGTTTATTCAGAGAAATCGCCCAGTACTTACTTGCGTACAGTGACTGGCTTTTTACCATAAACTGGGAGATCCTTGAAGTATCAGTGAAACTTCATATAAGTGTCATGTGCCAATTAGAAGACTTATAACACTGCCTCACTTCTCTATTTATTTCGTGTTCATTTCAATCACAGAAAAGAAAGAGATGGTGTTGTACCATGTTGTATAATTTGCAGGTGCATAAATGTTTGTTTTTTAAATTTTTTTTTTCAGGAAGTGGTGACATAAGTAAGGGCAGCTGCTTTTTATTTTAATCTGACCGAGTTAGGTAACATGATTAAGGACTTTAAGAATAAAACAGTGTGCAGTTCAGAGCTTAATCTCACATCCTACATTCAGCCTTTTAACAATGACTTAATTCTCTGGTGCATTAAGCAAATGAACAAAAATTAGCTTAATTGAGGAAAGTCCTAATTACTGTACAGATGGGTAAATAAGCGCATTATGTGCCACGTTGTTGCTGCACTGTTGATCCTGCTGCGTAAATTGACAATCCTGGGACGACTGTCCTTTCATTCAGGTGTCATTAGGCAACACTCTAAAGTACCCAGTGTGTGGACGAGAGAGAAACTCCAGCTATACAAATACAGCTGGAGGTGAGTCGAGGCCCCAAGGTTTATTTACACTTATTCACACGCGTTAATTATAGACCACCTGGCTGAAAATTAACCCTCTTATTGCATGTGGTGGAGGTGAATTTGATGTCTAGTGTTGGGGTGAGGGGGGTCTTTTGTTAGATATCTGCTTCGTCTATAATTGACCTCACAGAATACCGCTTTGTAAAATTGCTGTATGTGTGACAAAACATATTGGCTGACATGCAGTCCACCCACAAATGTATTTGTTTAATTGTTTTGTCACTTTTTTAGAGACCAAAATTTAAAGCAGCTCATGACTTTCATCATATTTTTTTTTCAAATTTGTAAAACCCCAGTGATAGCCTAATTATCACTAATCCATTAGTCTTTCCGTGCTTACGCACCTGAATCACTTCCTTCACGTTGAACAACTATGAAGATGACTCCATCATAAACACAGTCCACTTGTTTACATAACAAACCGAAATTTTGTCACAAAGTACATTGTGGGAATGGGAATTCCACACAGCAGCAATTTCGCTGTCTCTTCATGAGTGCAGAACCCACATGTTGCCTTTACCTCCATTTACCGACTATACTAATTCTTTAAAACAACCCTGGTGGACTGTATAATTTTACATTGTAGCGATCTGGCTCGTTTTCTTGCTGAATCTGTGAGAAACCGCTTTCATTTGGTCACCATTCCCACAATGCATTTCACGACAACATTTCTGAAAAGGCCTGAGTGATGTTTCAGTTTGTTATGTAAACAAGTGGACTGTGTTTAAGATGGAGTCATCTTTGAAGTTGCTCAGCATAAGAGAAGTGATTCAGGTGCATAAGCACAGAAAGACTAATGGATTAGAGATAATAAAGCTATCATTCGGGTTTTTCAAATTTGAAAAAAAAAATTGTGATGAGAGTCATACGCTGCTTTTAACATTTTTTTTTCATGGTTAAATTTGCATGAATTCTAGGTGTTTTTTGGCTACAGCATGCTCATGGCAATGTACGACACAAGTCAACCAGGCAAAAAGGGGCTAAGTTTGTGCCTGAGCTGATGATGGCAGTCTACTAAGTCACTCCCGCCCACGTGGAGAGGGGATTGTGGAGGACTACAGCCTGGCCCACTCACTCAAAACACACAGTGCAGAGGCTGACTAGAGCCAGAGTTGTGACTTGGGTGAGTGGGGGGTAGATGGACATGGAGCTTCATGTATTTGTTCCCCTGCCCTTGGTGTCTAGTCTGTTGAATCAGGCCCAATGGGTGGACTCAAAAAACAGACCACCACGTTTAATTTCATTAATTGCAGTTGGCTCGCAGCAATTTATATCTCAGGGGGATTCCCTGCTTGTAATTGCAAGGTCAATTTTTCTTGTTTAAAGTTAGATTTAATTTACACCAGAGCCTGTACACCTCCGCTTGCCAGCAACATGAGGCAGTAACGGACAGTCACACCCCCTTGAAAGTAAAGCCCTCACACAGTTGCCAGTCCAAGGCAACACAGTGCAAACTGATATCTCATCAGTCTCAGCTCACACTGTGTCTCTGTTAGCCAGATTGTGGAGAGGTTAGTGTGTCCCATGGCTCCGATTGATTTTGTGCCTGTCCAAACACCACCAGGGAGCCATACATTACAGTGACCAATCATTTGCGCTTTAATGTCCCGCTGCCTATTAGAAGCAGGGGGAGGGCTCAGAGAATACTTTTGTATCTTTTTTTCTTGTCAACTGGGCCTGCCACATGTGAACAGTGGCGTTTCCCTTTATTGATTACACACACAGATCTTATTTCTTAGTAGACAGTTCTCAGCTGATACACTACTTAGCTGTCATTGTTGTCAAAACGTGCCCATACATGTACTTGGTTTTTTTTTTTTTCATATTTGTGTAGTGACGTCTCTTTAAGAATGTCATCTCAAACTCCTGGAAGAACGCTGAGGCTCCCTTTGCGCTGAATTTTGTCTTAATGAAAACTGAATCCTCAAACTGTGATAGACATGGTTTGAACAAGCTAATCTCCACTCCGTGTGAACTCCTGAGCTGAAGATACGGTCCGTTGTCGATAATTAATGCTGTTGTCACACCCCAGTCTGCTCACTAGCTGTCATGTTCTGTAGCAGCTTTCCACAGTATATCATGCAAACCTTTAATAGTGTCCCAGCCCCCACACTAACCACCAAGATGCTTGAGTGACACAAAGCTCAGTGCATAGTTACTGCTGAGCACAAGTTTGGTGTATGTCTTCGTCCATGACACACAGTCACAAGAATACTAAAGAGGACAATGTCTGTGACAGCTACTCTACAGAGGCTCGCAGTTTCTGCAGTCAGCACTGTCTCTTTTTCTGTCCTGTAAAAATGTGAGACATACTGTACGAGGCCGATTATTTTTTTCCACTGTCTGAACTATTTTCTGTCTTTCTGCCATGTACTCCAACTTGCTCTTGTCTTTTCTTCTGTTCGGCATTCAGTTCCACACAACTACAATGCATCTGTGAGGCCACCAGTTCGCCATTCATTCAGTGCTTTTTTTCATTCTTTTACACAGAAACTTCCTTACACTGTCGCTCAACTGTGTCAGACTCATGTTGTAAGACCAAAACACCCATAATGCTTCAGGCCTGGCGCCCTGTATAGAACGTAATCTGATCCCCCTGGAGGAATGTGGCAAGCCTCAGGGACAGCCAAATCGAGGTACAAATCAGCCAGCAGAAGTGTATCTCCAAGTGATTTTAAGCCAGCACTTGGATAGCAATTGGAGTAAAAGCAGTTCGGCATTCTTCCTCCATCAGCTTGAATTCATGGTTATTTTCAATCCAAGATGCTTCATAACAGTACCATCATTGGGCAGTAGCTTTAAACCATCTTTAAACTCTTGTTGAGGACTGCCTCTTTTACAGTCAGAAGTTTAGAGGACAGGGACCTCTTTTCAGCCTAGCACATGGTGTATACAGTAGAGTTATGTGAGCTATGTACTTCAAAGGTATAAGGCTGCAGCGCTGCATTGGGATGTCTTTATAAAGCCTATTTGCTTAAGATGGAAGTAAATATAGTGTGTTCAAGCACCAGTTTCTCTATTGGCATTTAGCAAAGGAAAACTCACCTGTAACCTTCAAAAAATTGTTTTGTCAGATGTACAATACAAGCAATGTTTGCAGGTGCAATACTTGCATTGCATGATGTGCAATTTCAAGTAAAGTAAATATACTCGACCATGTCATGCTATGTTTTTTTTTCCTGCCAAATGTAAAAGGGAAGCTCACACGGTTCTCATTTCCTAGCTAATTTACAAGAGAAGTCTGTCTGACAGAACATGATTTACTTGGATTTTTAGGGTTCTTGGATACATGGAATATGTAGCTAATGACTGACATGCAGGCTCTGCATGTGCACTGAACCACCAACCACAATCATTCTCGATCAGTTTATCCAGTGATCAAAGCAGACCCCTGTTTCTGTTGACCACAACCTGGAAAGTTAGCAAGGGAAAAGATTTGTTTGCAAAATGAGAAGTAGTGTAATTTATATGGAATTACTTTGGCTACAGAGACACTTTTTGTCTATAATGTCATGATGAGTCCAACAGTGTAGTAAAAGTAATTAGAAGCATTAAATGAAAGATAATTTTTCAGAGTTTGTTTTTTTAAATTTCTTATCCAGATGAAACCCTGCTATAAAATTACCAATTCATTCTAGGATGATTAATTCTTTCCAAACAAAGCTACTCAAATCATATATGTACTTGTTTTTGTTTTATTTCAGTGTCCTTTGTTACTATATATATGGCACAACAGTAGTTGTGTTGTGCCATATAGTAGTTGTGTTCAGTGCTAGTTTTTTAAATATCATAGTGTTTAACATGAGTTTTTTTTTCTTTAACATGAGTACTGCAGTCATTGCATGATTACACAACCTTTAATAGCTCTGCAGGCAAACATAGCAAATTGGAATGTCTTTGAGAGTTTCCAAAGGTAAAGAATTTGATGGAATTTGAGCAACAGCATCTGGTCTGTAAATATAAAAAGACACACAGCTATGCATACGGTATGCACAGTACAGGAGGCTTCTGACCACAGCAAAAGACAGTCTGGGAGTCAAAACTCCCTTCAGGCAGTCAAGCTGTCAAGTGTCCCTTAGTCCTGAACTTACATCCTGACCTGATCCTCAAGGACACATGACCCTTGAAGCCTCATGTAGGTCCTGAAGGAATCAGGGCCACGACCGGGGCAGCACACTGCCGCTTGACCCGCACTGCCCAGCAGCACCTAGAGTTTTATAAAAGCTTTGGCTCATGCTTAGGCTTTTCCATCTTTGATTGGATTCTGACTGTAGAGATGGCTTTCAAATATGATGCTTTAACTGCCTTTAATCTCATGGCTGCGAGTAAAGCCTGCACAGATGGTGCCTTCAGCATAATACTCCACTAGTGAATTTTGAAAGTGCTCTCTCTGCAATATGGAGGTCAGGCTGGCGGCAGAGAAGGATGATTTACTTTACAGTCACTTTTAGCCCAGAAGGGTTGCATAATAGCAGCTACCTTAGGGACTCCGTCACAGCTTCTCCTGATATATAGAGCTCCACCAGGGCAGGGAATTGTGAGACGAGGAGGGTGTGCTTTTCTGTGTGTGTGGGGCCGGTGTGGAGTTATATCCCTTGCTGAGTCAGAATTCATTTGGTTTTAGAGAAGTAATTTCTTTATTGCCCTCCCTCTCTAGCCCCATGCCTTTTTTCCTTTTTCTTTTTGGCAGTCAGGTGCCCCTGCTGGCAGGAGAACCCACCACACCCACACAGTCATGGCCTGGATACAGAGATGGGTTTGAGAGATGGGTGTGGGGAAGGGAAAAGGAAGCGATGGCAAAGGAAAGGAACTCGTAGGGGCCTTGTTGTCTTGGCAAGAGGTGGGAGGAGGTGTCTGGCTGTGCCATCCCATTGCCTCACCACCTGTCCTCTGAAAAACCACAGTCAGTCTGCCAGGAATGAAAACTCAATCATGCATCTCTTGGACACAAACACTTGATGCCAGAAAGATGCTTGTTGCAGTATGCAGTGTTGCTTATTATTCTTATAATGCAGCGTTGAGTGGGTTTTCTTACTGTGTAGAACATTTTCACTTCACTCTGACCCTCCCTTGTCCTTTTGGCACACCAAGGAGGAATGCCATTTCACATATGTGATGCGGCTATTCTTATAAGGGTGGAAGGGTTTGCCCCAGCCCACAGGCCGTTGTGATAGAGGCTGAGCACCATTCACTTTCAGAGTAAGCAGGTAAGCTTTACAGCTGTGAGGAGTAAGATGAGGTTAATTAATGATGAGGAATGTTATCTACAGTTCAAGCTGGGTTTTATGTGGGTCAGCGTCAGGTGTGGTATTCTCCGTTTACCAAGTGCGGGAGCAGATATAGACGGGCCTCATCCCCTCTGTATGCATCAATTAATTGCATTCTAGAAATGCCAACATCACGGCTGCCAACAAGCCCTCCTTGGGAGGTGCGATCACGCCTGTTGAGGCATATTATCTCAGAGGCAAGCTGTGAATGAGTACAGAAAACACAAGATTCAGTCGGAGTTTCTGGAATGTATCAACTTGTTTTATTGATTTACATACTGTGTTGTTTTATGCAATATCATGCTGCAACTAATTAGTGTTAAGACTCAGGTAATTGTTGTGTGTGTTTTGTAGAACATATTATAGATGTTGGTCAGTGAAGTAACTTCCTACGTATATTAGCAGTACAAACCCTAACCCTGTGTCACTGTAATCCATTATTCAGTTATGCATCACAATATTGGTGAATACAGAAGGGTTTCAGGGTACATATGTAGGCTATTACATTGACTGATTTGCTTCTTTTACTTGTTTAGGAATGTCTTTTTTTTTTTTGCATTATTCTGGACATTAGCAAAGCCTTTGGGACAAATATTCATCCCGTTGAAGGTGATTTTTATGGTTCCTGATGGTGCTTTAGTTTAAATATGGCTGTTGATTCAGTTTAGTCTTAAACCTCAAGAACAATACATCTTGATGGTAGCAGCAGATGTGTTGTGCAGGCTGAATTTCCTCTCTTGCTATTCTCTCTAGAGATTTTACATGTATGGATTGAAATATTTAAAAGAGAAATGGAAAATGAGCTGCACTATTCATGATGACGGTTAACCGTGGCAGGTAGTGAAACAGATAAAAACTGCACCTTGCAACATTTCTTGAATTTAATCCTAGTCCAACATATTGCATCCCATTTGCAAACATTTCTGTAAAGCTGTCTGGTTTGTTTTTGGTAACAGGCTACATTACATTCTTATTTGTCATTATCATTATAGTATTATGTTTTAACACGTTAAGCTTTTGAAGTCAGATGTGTGCTTTTAGGACCACATCAGCTGCTCCAGTTGAACTGCACACAAAGCATTATCTGTATCATGTCACTGCACACTAAGAACAAGCTAACAACAAGAACACTTTGTAAAGTGGCTGTCTGGGCAAAGCTGGAGCTCTCCAGGGTTAGTGGAGACATGTGTTGTTGATGGACCTGTGAAGTCACACCTTCCCAATATGAGCAGTAGTTAAAAATGTAGTGAAGAGAGGGAGGACATGCACACAGGTGGTTTTTGTGCACGTGCAGCTTTGTAGAATTCAAACATACCCTCCCCAAGACCAGACACTTGACAGCAAAGACCTCTGGAAAATTAATAAACTCAAAGGGGTTCTATGTAGTACTGATGCTCTGAACTCAACAGCAGGGGGAAGTTATGTACTAGAATGCACATATAGCTACCACATCCATCAAAGAATCAACACTATGTATCCATAGACTGTATCACTCAGTGAATAAAGTGTAAAGCGTATTGTTTACACACATCTGGTATCATAAATTTTTCTTCTCCAAACAAAAATTTACAGCAGCTTATTTTGACAGTCAGTCAAAATAACAATGTGTCTTATAATTTTCATGGGCTGCAGCTGATAGTTTATCTTGTAGCCGTGTTTTTAGACAGAAACCGCCTCAGTTAAGCCACAAATCACAGTCTGTTTTGTGTACAGTTTGTGTTGTCAATAGCTGCACTAAAGATCTGTTTGGAATCGTCCAAACAAGGTCAGAACTGTCACAGTTTAGTCTGAACCACAGATCAACAAACGGCGAACTTAGCAAAGATAATAACATCACATAACTTTATATCATTGTAAGCCTCTTAATCAAACTCACCCGTGTAGAAGAAACACTGTAATTTCATCATCAAACTCCATTCTTTTCATTTAGAGATGTGTGCAGTGGTGAAAACAACAGCAGTACTTCTAGCTTTTATCACTTTGCCACTTTCTTTGACTCTAAAAGTTATTTATTAGCTGTTCTCTTCCCATCTGGTCAATTTCTGATGCTTCTGACGTCAAAGGCCCCTCACCATGAGAGACTCGTATCTACTCCCTCTAGAGGTTACATAAATTTAAAATTTCAGTTCTTATCTCTACAGTTCAATACATTGGTGTCTTTGGGAGAACTTCAGTGCCCTGTAGTGTAAACGCTCTAATGATAATTTCATATTTTAACATAGAAATACAGTGATTCACAGCTCAGGAACTTGCTTACATGAAACTACAGTTTGATGGGTCTGAGTACTCGGCCCAGTGGGACCAGCATGATGGTAACCAGCAGAAATTAAACATGTCAGTTACCTTGCTCTTGCCATAAGCTGACATCACTTACAGGCAAATATTCAGATAAGCATGGGTATTAAAAACGTCTCGGCATTACATGCCACAGTTTCCAAATGGCTCGGACATAAAACGGTGTGCACCCATAGCACCCTGTCTTCCAGATCCTTTCAGCTTCTTCCATTGTTCAGCCTCTGCTATGCTCCAAAGCTGATTACAGCGCCTTCTCTAATGAAAGCTAATCCTGTGTCACGGCATTGTGGAGGAGGAAGAGGAGGAGGGGAAGGGGGGAGGCAGGCGGGCAGCCATCAGTACAGCAAAGCTAGCAGGGAATGTCTTCTTCAGCGCCTGTCAGAGTGGCTTTTAGAGGAAATGCCAGAGAGTGTTAATGTCTCTGCAAACCTGGAAATCAGCCTTCTTTTTTTTTCTCTCTCTTTTTTATTTTTATTTTTTTTTTGTACTGGTCTGTTGTCCCTGAACATCTCATGAACTTCCCAAACTGTAATAATTTAATTGAATTGGTGTCAGCCTCTCCATTTGTCATGGCTTCCTTTCTTCCATTTAATTAGAAATTGCTTGTCTACAGTATTGGAATCTTGAGTTAGAAGCACTATCAGACATCCCACCAGCCTGTGCTATGTCATATCTTTGCCTGAATTAAGAAAACATTTGAGAACAGTGATGCCTGTGAACTGCCAGGATGCTTCACTTTCAGTTTCTCTGCGCTATGCTTCTAAAATCTGAGCCACTCACAAGCAGGATTTGTGAAATCCCAAGTAAATTGGAGTCGATCTTGAATAGACTTCCTGCATACGCACGGAAATTAGACTATTAGATATTGCGGTGTTGATACCCTAGTTTGTATCAGAGGTTTTGTGTTGATGCCATCGCCTACCACAACACTGTCCAAACAAAGAGCCTCACCACCAGTTGCATCTTAATCTGTATGAAACAAAAGCTAGCACAATTAGTGATTGGTGGGTGAGGTTTTTTTTAATACTAACACCTCCTCAGCCTGTCATGAGAGCCAGTCTGTACTGCCTGACCTGCAGAAATAAGCATTAATCACCCAAGCTCAACCCTCAAACTGCCAACTTTACACTGCACATTTTGAAGCTGTCTATTTTAGTTGTGATGCTGGTTCTGTACAGAGCAAGGCAGTCTGGCCAAAGATCATATGACAATCTAGAATCAGTGTCCACGATCTGAATCATAATTTAGGTGAGTTACAACCAAACAATAGCAAGTTTTTCGATAGCTCTCTCTTGTTTCTGGGGGCTCAGACTAGCTAGCATTTTTGCATTTGGGGCAGATTTTATTACAGCATTTTGACAATATCTAAATAAAGTAAGCATGAGTCCCCATTTTACCAATATATCGATATGTGGTGCTCCAGTGTTTCTATTAATTAACTGAACTGTTATGGCCTAATTTGTCCTGCAGGAGTGAAAATGCTCTTACAGTTCAACACATTTCCAAAGTGTCCATGTAAGTCGGAGTACTTCAAAGAGGTTAGAAGCTGGACCCACAGCTGATGGCCTTATGGTAGTTCTGCATCATTATTAAACAGTAGTAGCAAAACATGTTACACAAACTTGACCAGTTAATGGGTGAAACACTTTAATTCAGACTGAAGCTAAGGCATTGTCATAAACAAACCAAAATAAACTCATTAGCCTAGGAATATTAATGCTACGTCCCAAACCCAATCTCTGCATAATACCATGAATACAGTCATAAACAGACCATTTAAATCAAATCTTAGCTTATAAGGAGGGTGCTGTTATTCATTGTTTTAATGACACTATCTGTATGACCCCTCTTAAAAGTAGATTGCCTGCTAAATAACAAATATAAGGTTGTCCAGCCCTAATTCCTGCAGTGTGTTGCTTGACTTTTTTTTTTTTTTTTTTGCCTGCTCTTTTGCTCTGTCGCAGATGGTCTGCCTGTGAGGGATAACAGTCTGCATCCACTGCCCCAAAACGTGCTCTGATATTTATTAGTGCTCACTAGACACAGTGTCAAATGGCTACAGGTCACAGCAGTAGAATTCCACAAACATCACTACAAATAGCACCTTGTTTTTTATTAGTCTGTATATCCAGGACTGATTTGATGGAGCTTGAGTGGGCTTGCTCGGCTGTGGGGAAACTGGACCCATGATAAAAATGCTTTGTAGTTGATGATGTGGACCAGCACTGGAAAGTAAATCTCTGTGTGCTTGAGAGCAGGTACGGCAGAGAAGTTGGAAGGTGAACCAGTAATAACAGCCTAGTCTATTCCATGCAGTGTTTATTTAAGTTATTTGTAACTTAGCCAGAATGTTGCCACATTATGCTGTTTGAGCCGACCTCCCTGAACCTGTGATATTTTCTAATAACCTTATCTGAACCTACTCCACCCACGAGATCCACGCATCACTACTACCTATATTTCTAGTTTAATGGCCGGTCGTAAAGTAGACACAGTATCTTTTAGTTAGGGCTGGGAGATCTGGCAGAAAGATATCAGAAAGACATTCTTATGAGGTAGAATCACAGTCCACAAGCTGAATCACAAGTTTTTTTCACCTCTTGTAAAATGCAGCTGAGTTAAAACACAAACCAAACAAGTTTTCACAAAAATTCCCAGGAGGGTTAGGCTGTAGTGTGAATACTTTTATGTCAATGTAGATATTCGACCTAAAACTCTGCATTTTTTCATTTATTTTGAACCGATGCTATTGCAAACTTTTAATAACTCGTAGAAAACTTAAGAAAATCTGCTTAGTGTTCCTCATTAATTACCTACACTATGGTGTCCTAATTTGTCCCACCAGAGAGTTATAATGAACCAAAAAATATTTTGCACTGTTGCTTCAGCAAAGTATTTGTAAATTAGGCTTACTTCTTGTCCGAGTTTAGAATCTGGACTGCTCAGCTCAAGGAGTTTTACTTCTTCACTGTTGGAAGTTGCTATTTTACCAGTAATTATTTTTTCAGAAGCAGCAAAATGTCACATTACATAATCTATGCTGGTTTCTAAAGACTTTAAATAACAGAAAATGAATTTAATAAACTTGCTAACCTAGCAACATTAGTACTACAAGTGGCTTGTAGTGCACCTTAAAAATTTGACCTCAATCTCTGTAATCGTACGATAAATTACAAGCCCTACTTTCAGTAAAAAAACCCAAAACAAAACATAAAAACCATAATATCCCAATGTTGGTCTTTCAGAAACATAGCTTTTTTATGATGTCAAACTCTAATTATGGATCTGTTTGCAGTGCATTCATAGTCTGTCATCACGGCATCACGTATAATTTGTTTCAGTGAAGATCCGCAGCTCCTCAGTGGACTGTGAGCCCGTGATTGGGTTGTTTTTAACAGACTGGCGAGTGCTTTTTGTCCCTCTGAATAATTTTTTCGTCCTGACTGTTGATGCATTTTATTTCATTGATCGTTCTTTTTCTCTCCCTGACTCATGTCCCTCCCCCATCTACCAAATCACTGTAGTCATTTGCCAGCCGTGATCCAGGTCCCTGGCGGCCTTGCACTGTGCCATTGATCGGCTCCAACATTGATGGCTCACCACAGACCAAACCACCACCAGGAAATCAGTGCAGGGACACCCCTTAGAAAATGCCCATTGACCCTCCACCACAGCATCCTCCACCTACTCCCTTCTATCAATCTGTACATGCATGCATACATTCATCTGTTGTCGCATTCACCCACGCCAGCCTCCCACGCTTCAGCCCTAACCTCACTAATTAATCAGGGACTTACTCAGAGTGCTGTCTGAGCAGCGCTGCATTCGGATCACCTGCTGCTGCCAACGCTTTTCTACATTTCTCATCTAAAATCTGGTGAGCCAACAGCAGGATTAGCGCTTGCTTGTCACTCACTCTCACATCGCTGTCACCAAGGTTTCTGAAACACTGCTGTGGGCTATTTCTGTCAGAGCTTGATGGTCTTTGATAACCCTGACAGCGATGGTCGGATGCAGGTTTTGGGTATATTGTTGGCTTGTTTAGTGTATAACCTGTCTGTCCTAATAATGAGGATCTGTAGATAACCGTCATCACCGGGAACCTCATGTTATTGCAGTCAACAGCTGTCAAAGGCATCATCACACTATTGTAGTTTGTGTTTACTATAGCCTCCTAGTATGTTGTTGTACAATATGTTGCAGTGGAATACATGCTTCTGCTAAAATTTCCAGCCTTGGCTCAAGTTTGTGCATAATGTAACATGCTGCTGGCGACTCATTTTAAAGCCAATATTTTGATGGATGAAAGATTAAGACTGAGACTGTACAGCGCTGTTTCCCTGGCAACCGCTTTTACTCACTTTTATCTAATATATTCCCTGTTTGTTGATGCGATATAAACGCTTATATCAATGCGAGAGATGATGATGATCAACAGCTCTTTAATACACAGCAATAGTGGTGGTATTAAGTCAGAGTTTTGATTATTAAAGCACCAATTAATTATGATGTTCACTGCAGGACACAGAGGAAAGATGGAAAGCACTGTGCTGGTTCTCTTATCATAGCCATGAACAAGCAAATATTTTAGCAGTAATTTCAGTTTAAGATAATAACACCATCACTACTTAAGAATCATATAGCCACATATTTTTGCGTATTTAAATCAGCATTAACTGCAAAAATCCTGTGATTGTAAGCAAAAATACAGATGTAGCCAGAGCAATCTGTTATATCTTTGATTTGTGCTGCTGCTATAAATTTTACCAGCTTGATATTAATTTGAGATAATGAATCGAGTAATTTTATGGCACAGTTTGGTAATTTTAGAGTATTAATTATAAATTACAGGGTGCAAATTGGGTATTTTGAGTGTACAAATTATTCATCTGAATGAGATATTGACTCATTTGTGTGCCCAAATGATTAAATAGGTTTCTGATTTTTACGACGCTCTGTACTGTTACTAGTCTTAATTGCATGATGTTTATCTGTGATGCATGCCCCCTGAGCCTTTGTTGGCAGTTCTGACTAGTCCGCTTCTGCATTTTTATTTTCTCTCGTGCAACCTAGAGTGCTCCTCTTCTTTTTTCCCTTTCCTCCTCTTTCATTCTTTGTCTTTCTGGTCTCACTTTGGGAAGGTACAGTGATGTTGGCTATGTTTTCTTCCTGCCACAACCGCAGAAGTAACCACTCCATTCCCACACTGCATACTGATATAATCGGCAGATCTGAAAAAGCTGGCCTTCAAAGCACCACTCTGCTAAGCTTTTTTGTTCCGAGCCACCTCCTATCCCGACTAATGCATGGTAAAGAGGTTCAATTTCTAAGTGACCTTTTCACTGTTAACCCTAAAGCCTTCGGGCCTTTAGAATCTGTAGTCCGTCTACAGTCGCTTTATGGAAAACCTGCATATTCTATAGGCTTACTGTCATTTGAAAGACCAGAGTGGCTTTCCTTAATGCTGTACTGAGATACTGGAAACAAGTGTGTGGATTTAGCTGCATCTGGCTGCTGAATGGACAGTTTGTCGTTGTTATTAAATGGGCACTAAAATGTACCACACGTGTAAAATAGCAAGAAAATACAGTATTCACACACAATTTTTGTTATATATTATATATAGCACAAATTGTGTGTGTGTATATTCTAAATGGGAGGATAAAGTGTTTTACTAAGAAGCTTTATTCACAGTGGAAACTTATTAAACTGAGGAAGGGTATTTGTAGGATTAACCTACCATTAGGGTTTTTATTATGTCTTTGAACAAGAAGATATAAGCCTTAAGTCTTCTAATATATTGTTTTAATCCTCCTGTATTACTCTACGCTGTTTTTGCTGTGGACTGTGGGCGTCATTTTGCAACCTGAATTTAGACTGTGTTAATCGTATGTAAGGAATGCATCATTTCTGCCGAGTGCTGACTTATGAATTATTGATTGACAAGCATTATAGTTTTCTGAGATGAGTTGTAAGGAGGGAGGTTTTGTTGTACAAAAACTGAGATGCCAATTTCAGATGTGACATATAGACATGACGGACGTGTATCCAGTGTGTGAGGCATTCCATATTGCAAATAATTTATCACCTCGTGAATCTCATGGTTGAGCTGGTGCAGTTCTTTGTTGCCGGAGAAGATAGTCATATGATCTCGATCTTTTGCATTATGCATGTCAAGTAATCAGCTTCAGAATGGACTGTGTGGTAGTGTAATAATGAAGCAATGAAACTGCTGCCAGCTGACATTAGAAGTCGAGCTGCTTTCTGATATGTACAGTACGCTCTTTGTTTCTTGCCACCTACTACAAAAAGTCGTGCATTCTCCTCATCCTGACCCATCCTAAGCATATCCCACTGTAATTCAATGTCATTATGTAATTTAATTAACAAACCCTGGTTATCAGTGGAGAGTGACTTGCACACTCTCAATGCCCTGCTCAACACTTGGCAGTCATCTTTTACAGATACAACACACACAGTGGATGCTCCATCACTAAAAGGCTTCCAACTGGAAAATGTCTGAGTGCAATTGATTTTTTTTTCTTCATTTCTTCTCTTTCAGTAGCAGATTCATTGAGTTTCATTCTTATGAGTGTAGTGTAACTAGGCCTACATCAAAGCAATACTCTGAAGCATTATGTGCCCTCTCCCCGGTACATTTCTTAATTTTTTTTTCAGCCTGACGCATATAGCAAGCAAATAATGTTGCATCTTGCTTCATTTTGGTTGTGTTGTCTTGCCTGCCTCTGTATTTATGTGTCATTTGATCAGACTGAGAGCTTCCACTTAATTTATGATTCAGAAATCTTGCTTGTGCTGCAAGCCATTCACCTCGCTTCAGGGTACAGAGCACAAGGAAACTGTCATTTGAAAAGGCAAATAGAGGAGGGGAGCAGTACAGTGACGGCTTGTTTTTCATCAGTATCATGCTTTGGATCAGACACCATGCTGCTTTTGCATAATAACGTCTGACCATGCAGCTAAATTACTTCTGGTATTCTATGCTTTGTAAGAACTGACCTTTTTTGCACCCGCACATAGTTCTCAAGTCTTTGTTCTGCCTCAGCTCCCTGTTGGTCATGCTGAGATTTCCACTGGTCATGCTGAGTCTTAAGGGAGGAAAATTGCTGGTGTGGTGGCTTGTCCGGTGGAAGGGGGTGGCGGGTTTGACGTGGGCGGTGATGGCTCGAGTCTCGCTCACACTCGGCACAACGCTCCCGCTGCATCATCGTGCGCTATCAGCGATTTCTTGGCATCAATTTTGCATTTGATGGAAAGATGCTGTGCATTGCATTACGTAGGAAATGGAAAAAAAAAAATCTTACAGAATGCAGTCTTTCGTTTTGCTGTATTGATTCCTTTAATGAAATGGTTTTATTAAAGGAATTAATTTTTGTATCAGTGCTTACTCATTGGCCATGTTCCATCCAGCTTAGGCTGAGCTGCCTGACTATTTTTCATTCAAAGGCAGTTATCATCAGATAGCTTGCTCTTCATGACCATCTGGGTCATCTACGATCAATGTACTGAAGATTTTGCCGTGCAGTTGATAAAGATACACTGGCACCACTAATGTCAATGGGGGCAGTACATTGATATGACACTGATTAAAAGCACTTGATAAATCATTTCTGGTGCTACGCAGTTGTAAAAGAAAAACGTCTGTTTGTAATTATAGCAGTTTCTCCTGCATAATCACTTAATGTGGCAGTACTTTCAATGTTTCTGTTTACAGTATGAGACTTAGCCCATGCAACTTTTAGACACACCGCCAGGAAGGAAAGTGGTGTTCAGGAATTGTAGACATCTGAGCTGCCAGATTGGGCCAGACTCACGGTTGCACTTTGTGTTCCTCACTAAATGAATCCAGCGGCTGCTTGGTGAGCTCTGAAACAGTCTGTCTCACTTTCTCCAATTAAGCTGATCTGTCCAGCACCATATGACTGCAAGCTTCCCGCTGTCTCATTCCTCAGAGAGATCGTATTAGCTCTGAACTACACCAACCTGAACATTTCAAGCTGTCCGGTTTCCCACTGCTTCTCTGCAGCTTCAGATGCACCCACTGTTGCACGTTTCTGTGCATTTCTGCAGTTAGCAAACTGAATGACTGCTAAACTGTCACCTTATTACTCAGTTCACAACGGCTGCGTGAACAAAGGTGGCTGTTTAAGACCCACTTCTAATCCATGCACTGTCAAGGTAAATTGTTAAATGTTGCTGTAAACCTTTCTAACCCACACAGGATAGTATTCTCTGATTAAATAAGCTTTAAAGTTTATTTAGCATGCCCTCCAGACATTCAGAGGTTTAGTGGTCTATCACTCTTAAACCTAATGGCTGATGGATGGCTTTAATTTGTAGCTTGGAAATTACAATGCTAATCTGAGACAAATTATCCGGCAAGTTAAACCAAGTCCTGAGATTTTTTTCCCCCCTCTTCCACTCCCAACCTTTTTCACTCTTTTTTCATTTCTGTCTTCATGCTAGATCTGAGCCAGCAGTACATTTTGCTAGTTACATAACAAAAGAGAACAGAGGAGCAGTGAAATTAATAAATGCGAATGCGTCCAGCTAATGGAGACTATTTTGGAGTCACATTTGACTGTTTCCCACAGCTCTGTGTGAAAGGAATCAACATTTGTTGCATGGGAACATACAGAAGCTAATGTGAAAGTGTAAAGAGTTTAGAAAATAAGATTTTTTTTTTTTTCCTGTAGCACTCAGTCACCCATATTGATTTGTCTGATGCAGTCAGTATTTTTGTTTTCATGTTAACAGTGTTTGACAGAGTTGTGGACTCTAGGTTTTTAATTTTTGTCATGGAGAAATGCCCTTTTCTTTACAGTGTACAACCTACCATTACAATGTACTGTGTAATGTTTTGGCTTAGGTGGGTGTTACTCTTGTTAATAAGAGAGTTGTTAGAAATTCCACAAGGGGGGAAGTTCACAGTGTTTCCATTGTCATGACTAGGAAATGGAAGGACGATGTGTTGAGAGGTTGCCAGTGCGCCAACAACCACAGCTTTCACGCGGGTTATTTCTATTAAAGAATAATGTTATTCTTTAGTGTTTGAGTTTTCGAATGTGCTCTTGTTGATGTTACCTCAGTGGAAGCAGATGTGGCTAGCTTAATGGCTACAGCTACGCTTAATGGTAGTTGGAGGGAACACCATCAGGTGTGGATGTGGATATTCAATAAAACAGTACAGATCTTTAAATAAGTATCCAACTGAAGAAATTACAGCCATTAAATAAGAACTTTATCCAATTGTCATCCTCATAGAACACCATGTTTATACCCTCAAAACTTGGTGTAATTGTTATTAAAGTTCAGATTCAGGAAGAGCATGGCTGTGGTTGACTGCCTTTGGGGTTTACCTGTCATTGCAGTAATGCTTAATTAGTAAGCAAAGTGGGGTGAGCAAAATTCTGCTAGGAACTCTCCCTCTGCCCTCAGACACATTTACTTGGAGTTTATTATGACAGCCAAATAAAATCAATAGTCTGGAAGGGATCCTCCAAATAGTGACTCATCCTGGTGATATTATTTGTATAATGATGTCCTAACCTGTAGCTGTCATATTTTAAGCTTGAACCTGTCTTTCTGGTAGGGTTTAGAGTGTCTCCATACCAGTTCACATGAATGTTCCTGCCGTGTGTCTCTAACACCTCAGGGCCTGATCTAGTCTAGTTGTTCCAGTCAAACACCCCAAGGCGCTGGCCTCAGGCTAGAGTTGCAGAGCAGGTGCTCATGGGGAGGCCAACCTGAGGCCTTGAGTAATTCTATCTGGGACTGAGATTTCTGAATGGCCCAGATACCTGAATGCAGACATTTGGCTGATATTGTTGTAGGAGATTTTTTTGTGCTTTTTTTTCTTGAGTATTTTGTTCGAAAAAACTTTCCACTTTAAAATTTTCCAGAGGATGATAGTGTTGATAAGAGTCTATTGACCTTGTCTTTTCTTCTGCATGAATAATGAGAGTAGAGAGCGAATGAGCTGTTAAAAACTCAAATATTTCCCATTTTTACCTTAAAAAAAAATGTACATAATCTACATAACATCTACATAATCTACAATATTTAATCTAGTCTTAACCCTTAAAGACCTTCGGGCATTTGTTTTTGTTGGTGGTTGTATTGTGCTTTTTATATGTTGGAAATAAAACATTCATTCATTCAACCCTTACAGACCTAGAACTATTTACATGGTGATTTCCAAATTATTTTTTCTCTACATTTAACCTTTCCTAAGTTTGTTATCACCATTTATTATATTATTATCCTCTTCATTTTGCATTTTTTAGTGAAAACCACATATTTTCCTGTATATAATTTGCTGATCATGTAGATTTTCATAAAAAGTCAGAATCAAATTAAAGGATATATCAGAATAGAGAAAACTGAAGATAAAATTACGTTTTCAGCAAAATATACCATTAATTTAACATAAAACAAGTGTTTCTAACCACTGCAATTTGTCAGACTACATGGGTTTTATTGATGAATCAATATTATAGACGATGATAGTGTTTCCATGCTGACTACATAGGCTCTGAACTTCAAAGTGGGCCATGTAAGATGACAATGTAAAGCTGAGGACCGGCAATTTTTACCTTAATTATTGAAGTGTATTGATTGGATTAATGACTTGAAAGTTATTAAATGTTTTCCATTAGTAGTTGCTTTTGGGTGGAAGTGGCTGTTTTCAACATGTTTGATAGCCAAGGCCACACTTCTGAAACTACAGTACATTCAAAATTTATAATCCATGCTTTCTTAACTTGGGTCATTTGGTGCCACTGGTTAGTTGGATAACCTATTGTAATGGTAACAGAGCACCTAGTTTAATTTGTCACTTTATGCCACTTTATATGTAACAGCAATAAAACTTTTTCTCAGAAGTTTGTGTAAGGTGAATAAGTTTACATCTACAAGCAAAAAAGAATAAAGTTACTAGGCAACCATAGGCCAGTATAGCTTGAGTCAAAGCTGACAGACTGAGAAAGAGGAATAAAATAACATGTTTTCACCAATGGGTGCTTCTAATGTTTTCTTCTTTAATTACTTTTATTGTGTCTCTGTCCTTTTATCAGCAGAATCCTGTCATCTTGTCAGGATGTAGGTGGCAGTAGGCTTTTCTTTCAAAACTAAACTATTAGTAACCTCATCAATGCCGCTTTATTCCACCTCTCTAGTGACTGGGTAGCTTCTCAGGCTTAAGGTACAACTCTAAGAAGAATGAAGATGGGGTCAAGAGAACTTGACCTTGCCTGTAACTGCTTAAACTGCAGATGTCTACCCTCCTTACTCAGATAGGTGCACCCGGCTTGGTAACCCATGTAGCTGGTCACAACCATGAGACATGCCTACTGATAGCAGCTTCCCTCTTATGGTTCCCAATGATTGGTAGACATATTTGTGTTAGAGGGCTGCCTACTTCCCATATATATAAAAAAATATATCTATAAAAAAATATATCTGTCTATATGTATCTATATCTATATCGACTGATCGATTGATCGATCGATAGATAGCCTATGAACTACTTCCTCATCTGGCGTAGCTACTTTTATTGCATTTTTCAATTTTCACCTATTTACCACACCAAGTTTCAAAACTTATACCTGAGTATGTTGCCAAAATACAGCCTGAACTAGATTTGATTAGATGAGACTTTATTGATCCCACAGTGGGGAAATTCAATGGTCAAAGTAGCAACAGAATAAAGAGCAAGAAAAAGTGTGCGTGCAAAAAAATTTTTAACTAGCATGTTGACCTGTGGGGAACCACGGGTTCCGGATCCTCTGATCCAGTTCATTCCTTTACTTTCTTGGTAAATTCTACTGGCATTTTCAGTTGAATAATCTCTCGGCTAGCATGTCTGTTTCTGTACATGAAATTTGACAACATGGCAATGTGGAGCTATTGTTTATCTGTTGCTAGGTAACCCTCTTCAATGATAATTCTGTGACTCTGGGCATAGCAACATAATTGGTCATTGGGAGGCCATTGTATTCCAAAATTACCAATATCTCCTGAAATATTGGTCCTATCAACTTGCTGTTTTCGCTAGTCTCTTCCTTGATCAAAAATACATAAGTATGCCAAACTGCAGCAGCCAGCTCTTTCTGGATTTTTTGTGATGGCCGAGACACACAGACAGAGTCCACTTCCCTTTTATAATATAGGATAATAATAGTAATAAAACTGTACAGGCTATATGAATATTTACAATAACTACATACACTAGTCCCATTAGCTTTGGTATCTGGGTTACTCTTTCACTAATTATTTTTTGGTGTGACTTAATTGCAGAGAATCTAACCTTTTTAACAAGGTATAGCTTGCATATATTGACAAAGGTTTTAGTGAAGAGACATTGACCCTTAAAAACACCAAACTATCTTTGTGGTGACATCCAAATTAATTTTTTCCTACAGATACATTTAATTACATTTTTTGTTTAATTTTTAAAATATTGCATCTTTCTGTTAAAATCCTGTATTTTCATGTATTTAATTTACTGATCATATAGATGTTTCTAAAAACTCAGTGTAAATTAAAAACAGAAGTGATGTTTTCAGCACAATATATTGTTAATTGAACATAAGAACAAGTGTCTACAACCACTGTCTTTTGTCAAAGTACATGGATTTTATATATCTGATGATGATGAAAAGCTGAAAAACTGCTCAATTATTTACATGTATTAATAGAATCAGTGGTTCATTAGTGATGAAATATTTTAGATCAGTAGATGCTTTTGATCACTGGAGACTGGTGAAGGGCTCATGTATTTAATACAGAATGATAACTGCATTGCCAGTGATCTGGTGGGAATGGAGAGGTTAAATGATCATGCTCTACTTTGTCACCAAATTTCATGACAATTGGTGCAGGTGTTTTTGCACTGTCAAAACTTAAGGTATTACTAATTTTTATAAAGAAGTTGTCAAATTCTGTAGCATAATGGAGATCATAATGAGCAGAACCAGCAGCAATCATTCAGGGATGCATTCAGATAGGTACTTTAGCAGTTTGGACACCAGTTGCAGAAACATCAGTCACCGGGAAATGTTTTTTGTTTTTTTTTTAAAAACTTGTCTTGTCCAGCATCATAACAGCTGAATGGTAGTCTGGCTGCCTTTTGGTGCTGAGCAGATTTGCTTTGCCAAGGGAAACTTCATAAAGTATATGAGGCTCCCTTGATATTCTATTGTCTTTATTATGAGTTTTGTTGAACCACATTTCGATGCTGGACCTGACATGGAAGAACGTGGGCTGGGGGGGCAAGGGCAAGGAAGAAGAAGGTGAAAACCCTCACAAGAAAATATCAATAATATTATAAACAATAACAACCATGGTGATAACCACAGTAGCAACAACAACCAGAACAAGAACTGGGCAAAAAGACAGAAAAATAAATTAAATTAACTAAATGAGACCAATTAAATGAGGAACACAAAAAAGAAAGCACAAACAGATCATCACAAACAATGACAGCCCAGATAATACCAGCAACAAATCCACACAACGGCAGTTGTTCACATTAATCTCTTGTGACAGAGTGACTGCATCAAAGTGAAGCAAAGAGAATGAGGTGATGTCAGTGATGAACACAGCCATGC